>SRPO01000130.1:0-60816 GCA_018360065.1 Claviceps pazoutovae
CTCTCACTCCATCTCTCACTCCATCTCTCACTCCATCTCTCACTCCATCTCTCACTCCATCTCTCACTCCATCTCTCACTCCATCTCTCACACCCACACACTCTCTCGAACACATACACACAGTATCACAGGCTAACATCCGATGTTATCTCGATCATCTGCACGCGTACATAGTCGCACCTCATGCCAATCCATTCGAGAAACAGCAGAGACTCAAAGTCTGGCAAGCAGTCTTGATGCAAGACACGTTCTTGACAGTTCTGCTGTCTCTGCCCCCATCGGCCACACACACAGACGTTTCAGTGGACGATTTATCAGACGACGTTGCCTCCATCGCCAGCAGCGATCCCACCGACACGGCCTATGTCCGAGGCTCCTGGATGCTGGCCAACCTGGTCCAAGAAACCGTCTGCTCCCCACGGTCGCTGGACGTCTCAATATGCTCCACAGTACGGCACAAGTCAAAACTAGTAGCTGACTTTCGCGCCGTATACCGCTCATTTCCCGACGTCTTCCGTTCCTGGGACGCAGACAGCCTCACGGCAGTAGCTAGTACGAACAAGCGCATCGTGCGGCAGACGCTGGTCTTGACGAGCAATTACTTTCACAATCTCATGCTGGTCCATGCCTCTGAGAGTCCAGAAGTGCCCGTCAATGTCCGGGGTACCTTGGAAGCGGCTCACGATGCCATCAGCGCATTTTTTCTCATGTTCACCTTGCTGGAGGCCGAAGCCAGAGTCTGGTGGGTGTTTAACCATCGTGCATTTCTAGAAGCGCTGTGCATAGCCAATGTGCTTCGAGAAACGGCCAAAGATGCAGCTGGTAAGGAAATGCTCGCCCGAGATCCCTTATTTGTGCGGGCTAGAAACGATATCAGTAAGTTGCATTGTCCAGTTGGGAAATCTCCAAAATGCGAAGAAACGCAGTGGAAAGCGAAGCGTGGGCTAGGCAGCGGTTGCTTAGCCATTTGTTGCTAACACCTTCTCCACTGAAATAGAGCGGATGATCCAAATCATGGAACTCATTGGCGCCGAAAACGAAGCAGCGCGCACACGAATTCGAATTTTAAGCGAGTTTCTAGATTGAACAACTATTACGCCAGAGTCTCGATTCCCCTGAAGCACTGAAGCACAGCTCTCTCGGTACCATATTACTTCGGAATTACCATTGATATCTTGTCTATACTCAGCTTTGCCTTGTTTTCCCCTTCTTCTTCTTCTTCTTCTTCTTCTTCTTCATCTTCTTCATCTTCATCTTCATCTTCATTTTCATTTTCATTTTCATTTTCATTTTCATTTTCATTTTCATCTTCATTTTCATCTTCATTTTCATCTTCATTTTCATCTTACGCTTATATTATTCACATTTGCTCCCCCCCGGCCCTCATATCGGCCCCGCTTGGGATTCTCTCGGCTGCGTATATAAAGAGAAGAAATGGTTCCATCGCGGCTCTTACGGTTCTTTGACTCTTATGTGTGGTACGAGACGTTTCTATTTTAGGAGGCTGATGACAACATTCGAAAACACGCTGGTTTCAGAAAATTCGGGAAATAATAGGGAATGGGATCTGATAAGGTAAAGGGTCAAAAGGAATCGTCTCGACGTCGAGAAAGGGAGGGATACGTGATTTGGACTATAACTATACGGGGAAGAGGGGGGGGGGGGGGGCTGGCTTGAGGCTTGAGATGGTTTTCCACCTCTTTTTTTCTCCGCTGCACGATCCGAAGCGACGAGGATGCTAGATTGACACACGTTGAGGAAAGAAAAAGCACAGTGTTTTCTTGATTACTATGAAGTGGTTGCGATTCATGAACATGGGATGAGCATCGAAATTGAGGCGTCTCGCGGTTTCAATGATTAACTGTTTAGCTACCGTATGTCGGTGTCCTCAGGCCCATCTTCTCAAAGTAGTAGCTATTCCCAACAGACCGACCAGCAGCCACTTGTCTTCTCGTCTCCAACTTCTCGACTACAACGTGTGTATGGATTCACCGAACTGTTGTCCCCCACCAAAGGTCCACAACGGGGGGTAGGACGACGTCCTATGGATAGATAGGATTGATGAGGTGGACGAGTGAAATCCAACGGGCGGCTTCATTCCAAGCTGTACTTGGAGAAAGCATAAAAAACCAGCATCAATCAAGTAGGAACACAAAACTGACCCGCTGCCCAGGAAAGACACGCACCAACACGTGCCCAACCCTCTGCTACCTCCCGTCTTTGTACACAACACATTCACCTCATCGCCCGATCCTCCCCCAAAATCACCTTCTTGTTGCGTCGCCTTTCTTCCTCCGCAGCCCCGCGGATTAAGATTTCCCTTCCTCACCAATGTCCTCGCTTAGATAGTGCACATCAATCTCCGCTACAGTACCACATCCACCGCAAAGCGTTCCTGGTCGTACAGTTCCTACCCCGCCGGTGACATCAACTACCAGTGCCACCCCGCTGGGACAGCAAACAGAGCCTCACTGCGCTGGACTATGTACCACCTTCCCGGTCCCCGTGGAAGAGATAACTAGAAGGGCTCTCTGAATGGCCGATGGCCACGTTGTCGGGGACCGGGGTGGGAGAGCTGATGAGGTCGCACGTGCCCTTTCTGTGAGGAGTTTCCAACCTCCAGTTAGAGCTTGCAAGACAGAAACTTGATAGATGGGGCTTTCTTTGAACTATGGAGAGAAAAATTCAAGATATCTCGCCGCCCTGTGAATGATGGAGTGAATAGTGTGGTGGGAGGGAGGGAGGGATGGGCCCAGCCGAGTAAGTTGACTGTCCCTTCGGTGTCGCTACGAAGCGTGTGATGCATTCGTGGATAGTGTATACGTGCTTTATACAAACTCGTTGTGTGTGGGACGAACGAGAGACGAACGAGAGACGAACTTCACTTTGATCAGGTGCCACTTGGACAAGTTGCTGGAATCCTAAACTCGACGCCACCACCACCACCACCACCACCACTACTACTACTACTACTACTTGGCATTGCCTGTCAGAAGAAAAAGGGACTTCACTGTCTGATCTATCATCCAATAAAAACTTTGATCACGGCAATCAGATAGCCGGGGACCCAACCGACTGCCCTGCCCAAGACCCAGGTCCCAACTACCTCCCTCCGCATAACGCCACCCAAACTTCAGGAGGAACGACAATGGATTCAACTCTCAAGATGAGTTCATGGCCCGCAGAATCGGTCGTGCCTGACGGGAGGATCTCCCTCAAGCCGCCCAAGCCTCGACAGTGAACCATGCCAATAAGGAGCACCTTGGGATCCCAAGAAAGAAAAAAAACAACAAAGCAACGACGTACCGTCCGTATGGCCAATCGAATCAAGGCCTACGCCCGATCAGGACCTATATGGTAGGGACCTGTACACTATCTTCTGTGAAGCTCGTGAACCCCTTTCTTTGGAGGATGTTTCCAAGTTCGAGCCGAACCTCTGTGTCCGACTCAGTGGACGCGTGAAAACTGCAACTCTCAGTGTCTGCACGGAACATGGTGTAAAGATCTCTACCATATTAATTCTTGATTGACGTCTTCCTTGATTCAATTGGCAATGAGGTCGGTGCGTCTTTGCTTTGTCGTGTGCTTGAGCTACTATAGGGCATCGAATTCCGACCACTTGGGTGAAATGCGTTCATATAGTCGCTGTATGCATTTCGGGAAGTGGCTCTTATTGAAAATGGGGTAATGTCAGGCTTGGGCTTGAGGAAGTCCTGCGGCATGAAGCATCTCAGCTCTCCCTTTGATGGACATGCAGCATTCCATCATAGAAGTAGCTGTTAGCCACCAAATAATCATCATCGTCATAGTGCATACCCAAACCTAGCCCAGTATAAAGTGCTCGAAATTATTTCCAATCGTCTTCACACCCTCTTCCAAGCTCCACCCCTTTTCTTCACACACTCTCCTGTACATGTCTTCGAGAGCAGCGTCCAAGTCCTCTCCCGCCATGTGCAGGTCACTCTCTACGAGCAGTTTATCCGCCGGGATTGCCCTGATGACGTCGCCAAATTTTGCACGGGTGGCTTCCGTACCTAGATTGACGGCTGTTGAGAAGGAAAAAAACATCTTGGCGGGTATGTCGGGACGAAGCCACTGCTTCAGACCTTCCACGGAGCCGCTGTACGAATGGAGACAGATTCGCGGTGGGTATGGTTTGGCACCAACACGAGCATCATTGTCGCCATCCGCATCATTGTCGCCATCCGCATCATCATCGTGGTCGTCTTCCGCTCCTGGTGCCTTCCTTCGCCTTTCCTTTCTTGACGGCACATGCTTCTCATGGCCCTTCCAACAGCTAGATACAGTATCATACAAGACGCCGTGGGCCTGGACGCCGTGAACACTGACTGGCCTCCCGACTTGTCCCGCAAGGCGCAGCTGAGCACGAAGAATCATCTGCTGGTGTTGCATTTGTACCTTGTACGGGCTCAGGCGGCGGCCCTCGCGACCACCTGGTGTCAAAGCTTCATTTCTAGACGAAGCGAGCGAAGGGTCCCAATCTCCAGGCAATCGGAACGCTTTGTCAATTCCTATCTCGCCGATGAGCGCAATGGGGTACGACTCCAGCGTGGCCCGTGTAGAGCTAACGAACGAAGAGATGGGACTCGGAATGGGCAAAGAGGCGATAAAGAAGTCGTCGTCTTGAGGCGTCGGGGTCAGCACAGACTGATAGTGTGCTCTTTTGGCAGATAGCAGAGCAGCCGCGTCTTCGTCTTCTGTGCCGGTATTTCGCGGCGGTTGGTACGTCGGGACGGGGGCAGTGTCATCGTAGATTTGATAAGAAAACCACGGATGCCAGCCAAAGGAGGGTATGACCTGGCACTTCCTCTGCACGACTTGTGCATGACCTTCTCGGCTGGTGTCGTGTTGGGCGTGCTTATCATCTTTCTGGTGACATGTCTCCTGGCAACGACGACCCCGCAGGGAGGCACCATCACTGACGCCATGGGCCGACGCCACCTGGGCTACCAAAAGCTGATCTTGGGAACGAGTGGCCATGATAGCAAGAGCCGATGTTCGCATTGTGTCAAAGGTAGCTATCGATTCCATGGTATCCGTTGGATGGCAGTGCGCATCGTAGATAGGCAGATGCCATGGAAATGGTTGCTGATGGGCCGCGGCAGCCTGGTGCTGACGGTCATGATGGCAAGGCTGTCTTGGTTCATCGCCGTGATGCTGCTGCTGCTGCTGGCACATGATGATGTAGCAAAATTCGAGCCGAGCTTCTCCTTGGGTTCGTTGTTCTGATTTGTATTTGCCTTTGCCTTTCGAATGGGCATCAGGAGACTTTGAGTTTCAGCTGCCACAAGTGGGTGCCGTCGGCTTGCCGTGTAGGGAGGGACTCAGGTAGGGACCAGCCGCGTCAAGGGTTCGGATCTGCGGATGGTGCGGTTCTCGTCCAACATGAGGTGATGCGCTGGACGCTGCTGCATCAACGGATTTCTGGTTGCAAACACTTTGCCTTGTGACTTGACGTGGTCTGACGTGCCAAGAATTCCATTCATCTGTGCTCTATTAAAGTACGTTGGTGCTGCTGCTCTTTTGCGGCAGTCACCCCACCAGTGCTCCTCCTCTTTCCGCCGTTCGACACAATTCGTGAGATACTTACAGTCGAGCGCCTTCGCTCTCATCGCATTGCCTGCGGTGTCATTATATCAACACGAACATCCATACGGTATACGACCGTGTGCATGTAGATGAGGCGACGCTTCGGCTCGCCGCTCTCGCCTGCTCTTCCTCATCTGTAGCAACCCATCACAATCATGGCGCTGCTCAATCCGGTCTACGCCTTCGTCATCCCCTTTCTCTTTTTCGTCACCGCTCCTCTCGCCTTGCTGGCCGGCATCACCACGACGCTCACCTTCGGCCTTCTCATGTCCCGTGTGATCATTGTGTCCTTAGACGTCGCCCTCTCCTTTATTCCACTGTCATTTGCCCGATTTACCTCCCACAGGCGCTACATCCACCTTCAAGATCAGATGCTGCCCGCCACATCCACCAACACAACACCAGGCAGCAACGAGGACAGCGCAAAGGCATCGTTTATTGACCAGCAACAGCCACTTCTGCAGTCGCGAAGACGGCGTCGTGCAAGCAGCATTACCAGTATTCTATCCACTGGCGGCACCACTACGCCTGTCGGACCGGTCGGAGACTTTGGCCTTGGCCTCATCCCCAGCGTGGGCCCGGACCGCGACTATGAAGGTCTTGGCGGTTGGCGCGTCGGAAATGACGACGATGAATCGTGGACGACCATCAATTCTCGAATGGAATTACCCGAGGGGGGTCTTGTATTACATCATTATCGAACTGCATCTGGTGGAGGGGCCACGACTCCAGGTGACGGAACAGTGTTGATGATGAAGACGAGAAGGAAGAGCCCTGAAGCCAGAGCCGTTACAAGGACGCCATCGTCGCCAAACAGCTCTCGAGCGAGAACGCCCTCGGCGTCTCGCTTCCAGGGTCGACCTGCAATTGGGAATTCAGACAGTTATTTTTCCTTCAATCCGCCGTCAAAGGGAAGCAAGAAGCCTTACACCTGATAATGAAGCTCTGAGATTGGGTTGCTGTACATAATGTATTTTGTATATAACCTAGGGTTATTGGGCAGGAGAATTTCTCGAGAACAGGCAATCGGAAAAATGGCATGACTAACGAGGTTTACGAAAGCAAAGGACATTATCCGCTAAGATTTCCAGTCACTCCAATGAGTGAATGCATGACTGGAAATCATCGAGTCTTTCCGAGTGTTGCCCTCCAATGGCCAATGATGCGTGTTGGCGGTGTGCATTGAAGCTAGCAATCTTGTCTCATAGACACGGGACGTATTGTCATTGTTACCCTGGTGATGTGTTGTGGAATGCATGTCAGACTCAGCATCTTGATACAGGTTGCTGTCATATCATGATACATGCAGCTTAGTGACGCAGTCTTTGGTGCGGTGCGTGTTGGATTTAGCATCTTGGATTACAAACCTCAACAGATCATTGGCATGACGCAGGGTAGTAGTGACTGGTGAGCTCGCCTACACGTTTGTTCAAAAAATTGGCGCGTAATCTAACTTATACAAAGACAAATGTACCATCAGTGTGCAAAGTAACTAGCTGTGCTGTATGGGTATCTAGTAATCTACCTTAGAGACTAGGGGACATTGAATCCAGCATTTTGAAAGTTGAAAGAAAGCTGGTCTGGTTCACATGTGGGGCAAGGTGATGCAACGTGTGGCGCAACGTGTGGCGCGCAGCCTGCAGCAACTCCAAAATTTGCCCGCTCAACCTCACTTAGCCTTCCCTTCGCACGCCAATTCGCACGCGATCGTCGACTCCCATCTCTCGTAACCACGAACCCTGCCAATTTAAGCTCCAAGGACGAAAAGGCTCTTAATTGAATGAGCGGCTTGCAACACCCCCGTGCACCGTTGAAAACACCGCGGCAATGCGGCTCACCGCCGAGCTCATTCACGATGCGCTCTCCTACCTGAACCCGCTCAAGGAGCGCGAGTTGGACCTCCGAGGTGCGTTTCCCCAGTGAAAAGAACAGATACTACCGCTCTCCGTCTCTGTTGTCATCTTCACGTCCCATGACGCGATGAAACATAATAGCCCGATACCGGAAGGACGGGAGAGTCTTGATCGTGGAAAGAGAGCTCGTTGATGCGAACGTCTTTGTGCCTTGTCCTTGGGGACTATAGGACATAGGATCCCTGCTATTGAGAATCTTGGTGTTGCTGGTGTAAGTATAGCGTGTTCACATTTCTGTCGTTCTCTTTTCCTTGACTTCCACATAATATACCCTTCCATCTCCCGACCGTGCGATCATTTTACTGGTGGTAGCTTGAGCGCAACCTTCGAACACAAACACTTAGCTGACAGTGCACTGGCCATGCCAGCCACATGATGCCATCGACTTCACAGACAATGATATCCAGATTCTGGGTAACTTCCCGCTCTCGCCGCGCATAACGACCCTGCTGCTGGCGAGGAATCGCATCGCCAGCATCCAGCCCACGCTGCCGAACGCGGTGCCAAACCTGACAAATCTGGTGCTGGCTTCGAACGAGCTAAGCGAGCTGGCGGACCTGGATGTTCTGAGGGGATTCGGCCGGTTGACACATCTGGTGCTGATGGACAATCCGGTTGCTAAGAAGGAGCACTACCGGTACTGGGTGCTCTGGAGGTGTCAGAGCGTGCGTTTCCTCGACTATGTCAAGGTGAAGGATGTGGAGCGGGAGCGTGGACGAGAGTTATTTGGGACAGAAGAAGAGCCGACAGCTCTTACTTTGGAGGTACTGCTCCTCATGCCCCCTTGAGAACCACACTGCCAGAAATCAAACACGACAAGAAAACTGCGATTTGGCCGTGGAATGGAAATATCGGGAGATTCCCTTACAGAAGCAAGAGCTAACGCGATGCAGATTCTGGGCAAAAAATCAAAGACGCTCGTCTCGGCCAATGGCTCCGCACACGCATCCAAGCTATCGAGAATAAAGCTCACAGGCGACGAGAAGAAGCGATTACACGAGCGGATTCGACAAGCGACGAGTTTGCAGGAGATTATCGCGTTGGAGAAGGAGCTAAATGAGGGGCGATTACCGGCTGGGATCCAAGGGGATGATCCGATGGAGGAATAAGAGTCTGATTTTTCTGCCCATTTTTTTCATTTCTGTTCAATGTTTATATCATTTGCTGCGATCCCAAAAGGACTTGACGTGCGTGTACGGGTATACGAATGTGCAACAGAAAACGGTCGTCTTTGGTGCGTGCCCAAGATAGAAGAGAGACGATGCAGATAACCAAAACCAAACGCCATATTTTACGTTTCACCATGCGCTATATATATGCATACAGATTTTGCCTTGGGTAATGCACGCCGTCTGTGACTGTCCAGTCTCTACTTACCTTGTCACCCCACCTCACATGATTCATCACCTCGTCTCTTGAATGCTCTCAGTCTCACCATCCCCCTCCCCCTCGTTCTCCCCTTCACCCTCCACCTCTGCGATGCCGTTGCCAAAGATGCTCGTGTTGGTGGCGCGTAGACGCGATTGTGTCGCACTGGCAGTGGCCTTGATTTTTCGAAACGGCGTCGTCTTCGGGACAACGTCTTGGAGGAATTCGAGGTTTTCGCGGTGCGCAACCGCGTTGGCTGGTCAAAGTTAGCGGAAAGATGGCGTTTGCAGTGCATTGGCAAGGTGTAGCAATGTAGACACACCGAGGTCCTTGTACTGAATGTTCCGTCTGGGTTTACGATCCAGCTTGGTTTGGGTGTTGGCTTCTTGGGCGAGATGTTGGACGAACATTTCCTGGGAGGTGCGCGTATTAGCTAGCTAGATTGATCTGACCACTTCTTTCCCTCTTCTCCCTATACTTCTTTCTGGTTTTTATATTGATGTAGGGGGTTGATTAGAGGGATCGTGCAAGAGTTCTCCTTACGGCTGCTAGAGTGATGATGAAGGCGGCATTGTTGGAGCACATGTGGATATCCGAGTCTTGCTGGACGATTTTCTTGACGCGAGTGACTATCAAGTGGAAATCATGTTAGTCTCTCTGCTGTTCGTAATTCTCTTGCTCATCCTCAATGGGCCTTGCGCTACAGGATGACTTGAGGGTAAACCCTTACGAGGGAGTTGTGTTTGGCCCGTTGGCTCCTTGCGGGGAGGGATTGCGTTGGTGTTGTAGGGCATTATATCATGTATGAGGGGTACTGAACGATTGAGTAGTTGACGGTAGTGAGGTGGTCGACGGCGATCGAAGGCGGTTGACGATGTGAGATGGTCACGATGGTGAGGTCGGTGACAGGACAGTGTTGATGGGTTTGACGGTGTTGACGGTGGTTGGGCGATATTTTGAAAAAGGTTGACAATGGCGTACAACGGTGTACAATGACCAATAATGGGAAGAGTTTGGCCGTCAGCGTGGCATTGATGCAGCTTGCCGTGTATTCAGGCACTTTACGCGTCGGCTGGGATTGCGTATGATTCGTGATTCGTGAAGCGTAGCGTGGCGGATCGTGGCGTGGCCGCAGCTTGCCGCCATTGTGGACCACGTCAACGTCAACATCAACGCCAACAGCTCTCACTCTCACCTACATACTCCACGACGAGATCAACAGCTGCGTCACCAGGGCTTCGCCGAATCAGATGCCCACGCCGCCGCCGACATGATCCGTCTCGCCACATTATGAGCGCGCAATCCACGTCCTTTGGCCGCGGCTCGGGCTCCGTCCGCCGCCCATCCATCTCGTCTCGCCTCTCCTTCGCCGTGTCGACCGCCGAACGGGGCGATGCGGTCCTCCCGACCCCCGGCCAAGTGCAAATCGAAGACGAGATTGCCGAGATCAAGAGATATGAGGTACCCTCGCTTGCCAGTTCCGTCCCCTCGCCCCTTTCTTCCTTTGCCCCAGCGCCATCTACCCCGTATATGCTCACCGTCGCCATCTTCCGTGTAGGACTTTACAACAATAGGTACGCAATCGAGCCTCCGGCCCTACGAACACACACACACACACACACATGGGGGTGCTGCGATGATGCCGAGTCGCAATTCCACCGTCACTGACCGCGTGCCTCTGCCCTGCAGATTGGGTCCAAGACGCCTCTCGCGAACAGGCGCGTCGCAAAACAAGACAGAAGCGCGAAGCGGGCTTATCGGAGCGCGGACAGGATGGCTGGCGATATCGCCTCTGGGCTTCGTATGACGCCGCCCAGGGCTGGATTGTCGTCACTGTGATTGGCGCGGCCATTGGCCTCAACGCGGCGTTTCTGAACATCATCACTGAGTGGTTGTCTGATATCAAGCTGGGTTATTGCACCACGGCCTTTTATCTCAACGAGAAATTCTGCTGCTGGGGAGAGGACAATGGTGAGTGGGCCTTTCTCTACCACTTGCTGCGCTTGTTGAAGTATGAGAAGGGTGGACTGATGTTGGAGGGTTATTTGCTTTACAGGTTGCGAGAATTGGCATCGGTGGACAGGCTTTCAACCGCTGAATTACGTTTTGTATCTGCTATTTGCGGTATGTACTCGAGGATATCTCCCCGCAGTTTACGGAGAGTGCCAGGAATATGCCCCTTTTCACGGAAAGACTGATACCCAGGCCTGCGAAGAAAAGCTAAATCGAAGTGGCATAGACTTGCTTCGCCTTCATCTCTGCCTCCTTGGTCAGATCCTTTGCGCCCTACGCGGCAGGATCGGGAATTTCCGAAATCAAATGCATCATTGCTGGATTCGTTATGAAGGGCTTTCTCGGCTTCTGGACCCTCGTCATCAAGTCCGTGTGTCTTCCACTGGCCATTGCCTCTGGACTATCGGTCGGAAAAGAGGGTCCCAGCGTGCATTACGCCGTCTGCACTGGAAACGTCGTCTCGCGGCTCTTTAGCAAATATCGGAGCAACGCGTCCAAGACGAGGGAGATTTTGAGCGCCTGCGCCGCGGCAGGTGTTGCCGTGGCTTTTGGCAGTCCCATTGGCGGCGTGCTCTTCTCGTTGGAGGAGATGTCGAATCATTTCCCTCTCAAGACTATGTGGCGAAGCTATTTCTGTGCCCTGGTGGCCACGGCCGTGCTGGCAGCCATGAATCCCTTCCGTACCGGCCAGCTGGTCATGTTCCAGGTGCGATACGACCGAGATTGGCATTTTTTTGAGATTCTCTTCTACATCGTCATCGGCCTCTTTGGTGGTCTGTACGGCGCCTTTGTCATGAAGTGGAACTTGAGAGCGCAGGCGTTCCGCAAGCAGTACCTGACCAAGTATGCCGTCCTAGAGGCGACGCTCTTGGCGGCTGGCACCGCCATCGTCTGCTACCCCAATGCGTTTTTGCGCATCGACATGACGGAGAGCATGGAGATATTGTTTCTCGAGTGCGAGGGCGCGGAGGATTACCACGGGCTGTGCGAGCCAGATAAGCGGTTCTGGAATATTGTGTCCCTGTCCATGGCCACGATTCTGCGTATGCTGCTCGTCATCGTGTCGTACGGATGCAAAGTCCCCGCCGGAATCTTCGTGCCCTCCATGGCCATTGGCGCCTCGTTTGGACGCGCCGTTGGCATCATGGTCCAGGCTATGCACGAAGCAAACCCCAGCAGCATCCTTTTCTCGGCATGCAAGCCCGACGAGCCGTGCATTACGCCCGGGACGTACGCGTTTCTCGGCGCAGCGGCCGCTCTCAGTGGCATCATGCACCTGACTGTCTCCGTGGTGGTCATCATGTTCGAGCTCACCGGCGCGCTGACCTATATCCTTCCGACCATGATTGTCGTCGGCGTCACCAAAGCCGTAAGCGAGTCCTTTGGCAAGGGCGGTATCGCCGACCGCATGATCTGGTTCAACGGATTCCCCTTCCTCGACCATAAGGAGGAGCACAACTTTGGCGTCCCCGTCTCGAAAGTCATGCGTACGTCCGTCGTATCTTTCCCCGTTACCGGCATGACCCTCTCCGAAGTAGAGCGCCTACTAGCCGAGGACAAGTACCAGGGCTTCCCCATCGTCGAAGATAATAACTCCAAGATCCTGGTCGGCTATATCGGCAGGACAGAACTTCGCTATGCCGTTGACCGGCTGCGCCGTGAGAGACCCATCAACCCGGATGCGCGATGCGTATTTACGCCGCCTCCGCCCCCTTCGACGTTGACGTCCCATACGCACGTTGCGCCTACGACTGTCACGATCAATACGGACTCCATGACTTCGACGTCTCTGGACCTAAGTCGCTATATTGACCCTACACCCGTGACGGCACACCCTCGCCTACCTCTTGAGACGGTCATGGAGCTATTCCGGAAGATTGGCCCGCGCGTCATTCTGATTGAGTACCACGGTAAACTTACCGGCCTGGTTACTGTCAAGGACTGCCTCAGGTACCAATTCCAGGTCGAGGCGGCTGAGAATCCCAAGGACGACCATCGTATCCGGGAGGGACAGGAACAGCTATGGGGTGTGCTGCGCAGGGCTGGCTACTGGGTGAGTGGGCGTGTTTCGAGCATGTCGGGGGGACGTATACGGTTGAGTGTGGATGAGGGACGTCGTGCGGGGGGGAGAATTATGGATGGGGATGAGGATCTTGGAGAGGAGGGAAGCGGGGTTGAGTTGGAGAGGCGGGGATGAGAGGAAAGATGATGAAGAATAAGAGATAAGAAGAGGAGGACGGGGGGTTTTTTTCTTTTCTTTTTGGGCGGAGAGTATCTATCTGACTGGGAATGCGACTGTGCGCCGCAAAGCAAAGAGGCGATAGGTTGAGATCTGTGCACGATGTTGTATATTAAGTATAGTAGTATTGAATTATGGATTCTTGGAAATAGGAATACACATCACCCGCGGCAACCTTTTGATTATATCCAAAAAGAAACGGCATCATCGTGCTACTCCTGATCCGACGCCCGCGCCAGACAAGTCCCCCAAATCAGCTACATCCTCATCCTCGACTTCCTCCCCATGCTCATCTCTGTCCTGATCCTGATTCTGACCCTCACCCTCATCCTGATTCTCATCCTCATCCCGATTCTCATTCGAATTCTGCATCAACGGAACAGCCTCACTATGCTCTGCCCCCTCACCAACCTCCTTCCGCTCTCCCTCATCCTTCCTCCCAACAACCACATTCCCCACGACCAACAGCCCCGCTCCCGCCCACCACATCGGCGGTAAGGCCTCCGAAAAGATCATCAGCCCTAGCAGCGCGGTGATGACGAAATTGGTCCCGGTGTTGAGCACAGATACTTGTGTGGTGGAGGTGCCCTTTGCGAGGGCCTTTGTGAAGAGCGTCCACATCTACAGTCTCGCTCAGTTTGTGTTGTTAAAGGGAGGGGGGGGGGCGAGTGTTTAGGGGGGTTTGTTTAGGGGGTCAGGAGGGCAGGAGATTAGGGGGTCAAGGGATGCTATGGACGTACGATGCCATTGAAGGTGAGGTTAAGGGCGAAGAAGATCTATTCACTTATTTTAGTCTTTCTAGTCTATAGGTGATGGGGGAGAGATGGGGACTTGATTTCAGGAAAGTGCGTTTGAGGGAGGGGTGGAGGAGGGGAGGGGACATACACCGCGGATGAGGACCTCGAAGGCGTTGTGGTAGCCTGGTAGGTGTAGCAGGTGGGCTATTGAGCTTGAGAGAGTGGACGTGAGGCTCGTGGTTGTTCTGCGCGTTGGGGATGAAGTTAGATACACATGCATGTAGTGTGTGAAGCACGTAGCAGTCTTATATAAGAGCAGGAAAAAGATCGTGGTCTAGCGCTGGTATAGCACCCGAAGCGTTTCATGGCATTATAGTCGGCTCAGTTTTACGGATGGAGAGACACGCACAGCTTTGCAAAGACGCCGTTGAAGGCGGCGCAGGCACCGCTGGCCATGGCATATAGCACCCATGGATTGCGGGTGCGGGTGCGGGTGAGACCGCGGGATGCGGATGCGGATGCGGATTCGGATGAGGAACCGGATGGTGGAGGAGAAGGCGGCGTCATGCTGGCCGGGCTGGGATTGGTTGTTACACGGGGTTCTGGTTTGACGCGATTGTGACGGCGCATTGCGAACGTGATAGGGATGATGGATGAGACGATGGGGTTTTTGAGGTCGATGGGATGGATCTGTGGAGTTGGGAGTTGGGACGGGCGCTGGATCGGCCCCAACCGCCGAGCGGCATGTGGAGGCCCGCTGAATGATCTGGCAAGTCGTACGTACTGAGCAAGAGTACGTGAAGGTCTGCGTGAAGCCAAGTACATTTTAACCACATTTATGACCGTACGTCCATCCATGTTGCAAAATTAAACCAATTCGTTAGTCTGGTACGAATAGCTAGTGCGCCCAAACGCCTCTGTGTCTCTGTGTCTCTGAGCCTCTAACACACCAAATCCCCAAAAACGCCGCCCAATGCATGTTTGCAGTCCATCGTAGCACACCCATCGCAATCCATCGCTCTGAACTTCACGGCCACGAAGCACATCCAGCGCATCTTGCCCAACCCAAAGCTTCGATCCTGGCCCCATCACATCGCCCCGCCCCGCCTCCCTCTCTACATCCCCTCACCAGGCTTTTTGGCATTGCAGCTGACAATCTTGACCTTATCCGCATGAACAGACTGACTGCCATTATCCATCTTGAACGTCACATTCTTGATCAAAAACGTCCACACTTCGTCGCAGAATCGATACGTGTCGAGACTTCCCTGTACGCGGCAAAGGAAAAAAAGAAAGACGAGATGTTAGTCGGATGCGCTTTTCATGTTGTAGAAATCATCCCGTATTCAGTGCTGCAGTGAGAAGCACTGGAAGAAACATGATAGGAAAGGGCGCGCAAGGAGAGGACTGACCTTGAATTGCAGCCGACTCTTGACGTTTTTCTGCAGCGACTCGGTGATGGCCTGGTCAAAATTGCCGAGGATCTTCATGGCGAGCTGCGGGTTGATGCGTTCATCGCTGATGAGATCATCGAGGGTATCCGTCAGAGCGAGCCCGATGCTATGTGCCGCCCAAGGGTATCAGTCTTTGTTCTGTTCTGGGACAGTGTTTCTTGGGAGAAACGTTGCCGCCATACCTGCTTCGACGGTATAGCTCGTAGAAGGACTGTGGGCCGGAAGCCATGTTTTTGATAGTTTCCTTCCTGTTCAGAAGATGGATTCGGCTGGGCTTGTGGGAGAGAAAAGGCGGCGGCTCGGATTCAAGGTGTTGTGCAGCGGCGGAGCGTGGTTGCAAGGATGAGATTGGCGCAATCGCCGGAAGTGTGCATGTGATTTTGTGTCGAGCAGTGGGCATGACTAAGCTCGAGGCTGGAGCACCAGCCACAGGCCCGTCATGTGACGTCGGCCGGCTTCTCGTCCAGCAACCGCATCTCCTGGCAATTGGGGGGCAGTGGAGCGCGGCCAGGCAGGCTGATCGAGCTTCGTTCATTTCGATCTTGTCCGGATTCTTCCAATTGCCCTGACTCAACAGCACGACCGCACGACCACATATCGCATACTCGCATCTGCTTCACGTCCAGTACAGAGCAGACTGTCTCAACCTCCGCGACTCCTCGGCCGGTACCCCTCCATACTCGCCGTTCGAACAAGAACAGCCACCGTCATCATGGGCTACTACTCGCTGGGCGCTGGAGGCGTGACATCGTTTCTCACAGTTGTAGGAGCTTGTACGTTCCTATGAGCCATGTCTTTGCATTCAGATAGTATCTCAAGCACAGTTCACTAACCCGTCCTTGCTACACAGACATGCTCTTCACGGGAAATGGCGAAGACTTCAACGTCGGGGCATTCCTCGAATCCATATCTCCGTATGCCTGGGCCGATCTGGGCATCGCATTGTGTATTGGTCTGTCTGTCGTGGGCGCAGCCTGGTACGTATCTTTCTCCATATACGCGGAAATGCAGACCGCAAAGTCTTGGTCTAACTCCCATGTTCTTCCAAAATAGGGGCATTTTCATCACAGGATCCTCCATCCTCGGCGCTGGCGTCAAAGCCCCCCGCATCCGAACCAAGAATCTCATCTCCATCATCTTTTGCGAAGTCGTGGCCATCTACGGCGTCATCATGGCCATTGTGTTCTCTTCCAAGGTAGACAGGACGAGCGTCGCGCTGGCTTCGTCGCCAGAGGCGTACTATACTGGCTTTGCGCTGTTTTGGTCCGGCCTCACCGTAGGACTGTGCAATCTCATCTGTGGTGTTGCTGTTGGAATCAATGGATCTGGAGCGGCGTTGGCTGATGCTGCTGATCCGTCATTGTGCGTGCAGGCCCACCCCTCTACTTCTTTACATGATGTGCTGCATGCGAAAAAAAAAACGGAAGAATGTGTACTGACATGGTTTGCGCAGGTTCGTCAAGATTCTGGTTATTGAGATTTTCAGCTCTGTTCTAGGCTTGTTTGGTCTGATTATTGGCCTGCTGGTGTCGGGCAAGGCACCCGCTTTTGGGGCGACTAGCTAGACGGGGACGGACCATGAAGTCTAGACAACGATAATGGGTCTGAACTCTTTGATAGAGAGGAAAGATGAGAGATGAGCGTCATCGATCGATCCGTTTCGGGAGGGGATAGACGCCAAAACACACGGGGAGGCTTTAAACCGGCGGCGAGAGTGATACGAAGCCGCTTGTACATGGTACCGAATAGAATTGTCACCATTTGGTCAGGCGTTTTGGAAGAACGAGTAGGGAAAACTATGCATGGCCTCTTTGTCTCTCTTCTTTTCTTTTTCCTCTTTCATTCATTGCTTTTCATGGGTGCACCATCATTCCGAAGCCTTCAAACTGTACATCAAGACAGCAGGATGCCATCTATAATAGCATGCGTTGGCGGGAAGTCCGAGTAGACCGGCCTATTTCATGCCCTTTTGATACCAAAGAATGCATGCGTGGCATGAAATTTGACCAGTACCGACACCTCAGTCTGCGAATGTGCGTGTGCGATTCTGGCAATCGTACATCATCGTGGTGTCATCACTGTCATTACTAACTTCACATGTCAATCTGTTCGTATGCCCAATAGACGCCCATAAACTTGCGTCTTCTTTAGATACCTTACCTGTTCGCCAATAACCCTTGTTACTCCTCAGCAGCCCTCACCGGACCCATCATCAGCGCATCTACTATGGCCCCCTTACCCAACGGCTGCTTGCCACTCGGTATACACACCAGAGCATTTGCCCCTCGCAGACTGCCCACCATGGAGCTTCGCTGACCACCCGTGCTCGTTGCCATCAAGACCCCGTCACTCCCCACCATCACCACAGCACGATGATACTCGGGCCGGGAAGCATCCACGGGAAAATCATGTCCCAGCACCACCGGGACCTTGGGGAGCCCCGCGGGTGACAAACCCGACTGCTTGTGTAGCGACGGCAGCACAAAGAGGTAGAATGTGACGAGCGCAGAGGCCGGGTTTCCCGGCAGCGAGAAAATTGTCTTCCATGTGCGCCGTCCGTGATTGTCCTTGAAAGGGACGGTGGCAAACGTAGTGGGCTTGCCGGGCTTCATGGCCACGCGGCCAAAGTGAATCGTTCCCCCCATCTTTCTCTCAATAGTCGGTTTCAGCAGGTCTAGCTCCCCCATGGAGACACCCCCCGTGGTAATGAGCACGTCATTTTTGCGCAGAGCCGCGCGGGCAGTCTCTTCCAGCAAACCATCCTCGTCTCCTGCGATGCCTTGGTCGATGAGATGGTATCCCTGTTGTCTGGCTGCAGCCGTGAGAGTGATGCGGTTGGTGTCTCTGACTTGCCCCACGCGGAGGGGTTCGGACTGGTCGTGATCAACGAGCTCATCCCCCGTGGAGAGGATAGCGATGGTGGGCTTGCGGTAGATTTGAACGCGAGATACTCCGCAAGCGGCGAGCAGGCCGACTTCGCCGCCCACGCCCGAGATGTGCTGACCTTTGCGCAGGATCAGTGCGCCTTGTGCAATGTCACTGCCTATCTCGCGGATATTGTCGCCTGGTCGTACCCCCTGAATGTGGATTTCGATTTCTTTTTCTTCCTGGCCGTCGTCTGTGGTGGAAATGAGTTGCGTGTCCTCCACCATGATGACCGAGGTGGCTCCGGGTGGGAGGGGAGCGCCTGTGGTGATACGCGCAACTTCACCTTCATTGAGAAAGAGGGTTGCGTCGCTGGGAGCGGCGTGGGAGATGGACGTGACGGGGAAGACGCCCTCTAGCTTGCCGTCGGGAGGGACGACGACTGCGTAGCCATCGACGATGCTGGCGCGGAAGGCGGGCACGTTTTCCGGTGCCTTTACGTCTTCAGCTAGCACGCAGTCGATGAGGAGGTCGTCGACGGGGCAGCTTTCAACCTCGGGAGAGGGAGTGTGTTCGGAAATGAGGGACAGGGCACTGTCCACGGAGAGCATGGGATAGGGCGACTCGCGATGTCGACGGGTTGGTCCTTGAGATGGATCGTTGGATAAAGCCTGAACGGCGAGATTTGTGTGTCTCACGAGGTTGCTGTGAGAATTACCGTGACTACATCCGCCATGGTGGTGATGGCTATCATGGCCTTGAGCGTGTTGGCCCCGACCTTGACTCTGCAGACTGCTTATGCCAGCATCGGCCTCCAACTTCTTCACTCCCCCGGCATGCAGCGCCCGCGAGCTCGCCCCCGAGACCTGCAGACACGCATGCGGGAGAGTTTTGAGAATAGCCTCGAGGTTCTCCTTGGCGCCTTTAGGAGAGCCCGGCAGAGTGACGATGAGCGACTTGTGTCGCACGCCAGCAACTGGACGTGCCATCATGGCGACTTGGATTCCGTGTAATTAGCGACTATGTACCTCCATGCTAAGACTGAATGGAGTTGCGTGAAAACATACACGGCGTAATCGCGAGGGACGCAGACAACATAGCGTGAACCAGTCCAGGAGCTTGTTTGTGGAGGAGCGGGATGATTGCCTTTAACGGCAACACGTTAACATATGAACAGCAAATAGATGGACGATGATATAAGGGAATGGAGAGGGAAAATATAGACAAGGACGATACATTCCCGTCATCTACACATTCATATTCCCCTCCTCTTCCCTCCTATAATGTGATTTCACAAGCAAGTCGAGAGGCTCACCTCGGGTGTACCATCCGTCTCGGCGAATCCTGTCCCGCCCGTCGTGACGATCAAATTGGGCGCTTCCGGACCGTCGGCCCATTGCATCACCTCTTTCTGGATGGCAAGTAGATTATCCGTCACGATACGCTCTCCCACGACTCTCCATTTTCGGCCTCCGTCTTCAGCAAAGACGTCCCGAAGGACAGACGCGGTTGAATCTGTGGTGGGGGCTTGGGAGGCAGTCGTGGAGACGATCAAGATCGCAGCGTTGAGTGGCTTGTCCATTTGATTAGATGAAAGCTCGACAACTGTATTATGTGTAGAGCTGCAAATTCGTATTGCAATGATGCAAAGAGTGTGAAAGAACAAGTTTGTTATTCAGAATCTCGTCGTCGTCGCGATAACACCAGCTGCCATGGAGTGCCCAGTGCCCAGTGCCTGCCTCCTGCGCTGCCGCCTGCGTCCGCAGCCCCACATGAGCTTCCTTCTTCATCGCGACTTCACTCATTTTGGTGCAGCCACTTTTTGCCAAAAGAAACCCTTTTGGCCGCTCGCATCTTTACACTCCACACGACAATCGGCCAGCACCACGCGACAAACGACGAGAACGCGATAATGGTTCGCATCAAAGAGCGCTATCTGCTCGTCAACATTATATATCCGCCGGAGACAGATTCCTCGTCGGGCGTGCCCGATTTGGTCTCTCAGCATCGGCCCACGGTGGACAAGGTGACGCCGCAGGCCCTCGTAAAAGGCATAAAAGCGGAAGTCGGTCTACTGTTTGGAGACTATGGCTTGGGAGCGTTTGAGGGGACCCTATCTGGTACGTTGCTACTTCTTGCCTTTTATCAATGAGTAAACCCTTTTCTTTAAAAAGCATCATCCTTCTTTAAATCGAGGCTCGGTCCAATCAACACTTCTCACATGCTCCGTTTTGAATGTAGTGAAATATCTTTCTCTTGCAACATCAACCTTCATCCTGAGGTGTCACAGAGCTCACTATCAGATGCTGTGGTCGGCTTTGACGTGTATGGATCATGTCCCTGTCAGGGACGGGCACGCATGCATCTTTCGCGTTGTTCGCGTGAGCGGCACGATTCGCAAAGTAGAGGAAGAAGCCATCCGCCAAGCGAGGCAGCTGATATTGGCCGCGAAACAATACGCGGATGGTGCGTCTCAAAATTCGTCACTACGATTAATGCAAGAAAAGTCTGCCTTGGATGTTGTGGATGAAGAGGGGTCGGAGCTGGGAGACGCCATGGAAGAAGACGACGGATGAGCGGCAAAACCAGGGGTATCATTTGTTTCTCATCACCTTGATCCCGCTATCTGAAGGCATCGGCGGCAAATCTCCGAAATCAGGATCCATCTCGGCTGGTGCCGGCGCGGGAGCCGCAGGCGCGTCTTTCTCCAGCTCCATGGCTTGCTCCTCCGCAAGCCTTGCCTGTTCCTCATCAGCCTCCCGCTCCAGTCGGTCATATTCCTCCTTTTCGTCTATCCACCGCTCCTGGATGTTCTGCACGTCCATCATCGATGCCTCGTTGCGCATGGCCACCGCCCAGATAGTATCATTCGCCCCTTCTGCGCCGCCAAAGACATAGCCTCCTGCGCGGTCAATGACTCGAAGCAGATGCATCATGCTCTTCTTGTTTTCGACCGCAAGGACTTCGTATCGAACCAGGCCATAGTCCTCAATCATCCTCGCAACGGCTTCGTTGAGCCCTGCAAATTTGTCACTGCGCAATGCAGGCGATTCGGCTTCCAGGTACGGAGTAAGGTACGTCAAGTCGTCGACATCGGTGTAAAAGTCGAGGTTGAAAGGGAGCTCATCGTACGCAGAGACCTTGTCTATCTTTGACAGGACGTTGATGTGGGGCATATCCATCTGTATCATAGCTCGAAGAGACAAGAGGACGTTGGAGACGTATAATGATGGCTGCGTCAGGCAGAATGAGTCGGATAAGTGTACGCAGACAAACTGTGTCCAGCCACCGTCAGCTGTTTGATTCTACTCGAGATCTCATTGTGTTTGTCGCAAAAGAAGCATGGAAGTGCTCACTCTGAATCCTGACTTTTGCAGTCTATAAAAGATGTTGCGCAGCGAAGCATGATGTGTATACAGCTCAACTTGTCCGGGACAATCGAACAGAATATAGTCTTCGCCTAGCTCTTTCAAGCCTTCTTCCAGCCATTCGTAGTTGTGCTCTAATTCTTCAAGCGCGTACAGTATGCCGCCGTTAGGTCCCAGTCGATCGTCCCGCATTACATCTTCCAGCTTGACCAGAGTTCGGATGTCGAGGGCACATGGATAATTTGTATGATCGTTGGCAGGGTCGAGGTTGACGACGGAGCACGCACGGCCGATGGCGCCCAAGAACTGGTGCACTGGGAATGCTTTATCAGCCTGAAGTAAATGATATCAAGAAGAGGGCTTGCTATCATCATTCGTCTATGTGTCTAATTGCAAGGAATATCTTACTGCCATCGCAATATGTGCTCTTGCCTGAGCCTGGGCTCCCAAGAATGAGCTGAGCAAACGGCATGGCGGGCACGTGTTCGTCAACACCGAGGTTCAAGACGTGATGCTTCCCAGTGTTTCATGGCTTGAATGCAAGATGGACGGCCTGTGTCCCGAGCGCGAGTAGAGAGCATCAAGTACATGTGACTCGTGACTCGTGAGCTTTTCTGCCCCTCCATCACTGCACCATCTGTTCCCCTTCGGCCGGAATGACGGCAGCTTGTCGTACTCGGTGGGGCCGGTAAAACGTCGGACTCAAGCATGGGAAACGGCCGCCCTCGGCAAGGAACTCTGAAGCTGCACATGCGAGCTGCTCACTGATTGGAGCCTTGGAGGGTAAAAATGAAAAATCGGCCACCTGCTACAACCCCCATGGAAATGGGTCCGTATTTAATGTCCTATTTTTCATCCTCGCATCTCCTCTCTCCTGATCCTGTTTTGCAAGCTGGCCTGGGCTGTTCTGGCCTCACTGGCCTTCCACGCGCCTCGCTTCACATAATGCTGCGCCAAATGTTGCAGCAGCAGCAGCAGCAGCACTCAGAGCCATGGCATCCGACCTGTCAAATATGGCGCAAGCCGCAAGCAGTGTCACCTCGACGCTCACCGCGGCCCTCGACTCGTCGTCTGCTCGGGTACTCGCCGACGCCATGAACACCACGGGCGCAGACGCAGCAACTGCTCGTCAAGCTACAAGCTGGCTTGGGCTTTTCGGCTGGCTGGTCTATCATGTCCTTAACCTCGTCTCCACCATCCTGTACTGGGCGGCACGTATCGTGACTATCTCAGTCCCCAAACTCCTCTTCGCCATGTTTTCGACGAGCTGGACGGTGACTATGAACGCCACCACGCTGTATGCTTTCCCTCGCACTGTTTTATCTGGCATTTCATGGCTCACACGTTGCTTAGCATGTTCGTCTTGGCGGCTGTTGTGTCTGCGGCCAGCTGGATCGTGAGGTATCGCATCCTCAATATCTACTCGCGGCTGCCGCCCGAGCCTCAGAGGAAAGAACCTGAAATCGATCTCTTCCCTGACACCCACGAAGGGGACAGCAAGGGAGGCTTCGCCAGCTACCTGGACGAATTTTTGAGCGCTATCAAGATTTTTGGCTACTTGGAGCGCCCCGTCTTTCACGAACTGACGCGAAGCATGCAAACCAGGAAACTGATTGCCGGCGAAACCATCAACCTCGAGGAAGAAAAGGGATTCTGCATTGTCGTTGATGGCCTCGTCGAGATCTTTGTCAAGTCGGGTCGACGCGGCTCCTCTTATCGTGAGTCTGTGGTAGCCCACGATCTGGATTCGTCTTGCGACGATGATGTCCCTGCCGACCACCAGAGATACCAGCTTTTGACAGAGGTGCGCAATGGTGCTCCAATGTCGTCTCTCTTCTCCATCATGTCGCTCTTCACCGAGGACGTCAAGCTTCGGTTGAACGACGACTCGTCAATCATGCAATCCCGTCGCAACGGCAGCTACAAGCGTCATGGCTCTATTGGCGAGACAGGGCCGCAGAGACTCAGTTCTGTGCCAGTTTCCATGCCGAACAGTCCCCATTCGGATGCGAAACGAGGCCACGGCACCACACAACACACTAGCGCCGAAGGCAATCCTCATGTAACTAACTCACGCATACCTCCTATTTCGCTCGATGACTCATTGTCTGCGAGACCACAGAGACAGAAGCTGCCTGAAAGGGGCAATTCTCCTTCTGCACACCCCGACATCATTGCCCGAGCTACCGTGGACACCACTATCGCTGTTATACCAGCTAGTGCCTTCAGGCGCCTTATTCGAATCTATCCCAAAGCGACGGCGCATATTGTGCATGTCATCCTGTCTCGCTTTCAGCGCGTGACGTTGGCTCATGCGTTCGACTATCTTGGCCTGACCGGCGAGATTCTTCAGACAGAAAAGAGTATGAACAAGTACACTGTATGCCAGTTGCCCAACATCTTACGGGGCGACGCCCTGACGAGGTTGAAGGAGAAGTTCAAACATGAACGTGCCCGTATTGCTGGTGATGAGGAGAGAAATGGTATTGCTCTGCACAACGCAGCGGCTATTCGGCGTCGTCGTTCTAGTAGCACCACACTACGCAGGGAAGCCATATTATCGTCCATGACGGCCCGGCAACGGCCTGTATCAACCGCGGAGGGCTCAACGTCGAATCAACGACAACAATCTCATCTTCCGCAGCATGGTTCAGACCATCCTGGAGATCTTGCCGATTTTCATGCCAGCCGAAATGCCGATCGGCCTTCGTTGACTCCCGGTAGAGGTATGAGAGATCTGGCTACTCCTCTTGCGCACAGATCTTTCAATCCGTTCGACTCGCAGCGTCATACGCGCATTCCCATTGATTCCCGAGAAACGCTTGATGAGGACAACATGTTCAGATTATCTATTCTCGAATGCATGTTCAAATCGTTGGGTCTGGATGGTACAGGAGCTTCTCCTAGAGAATCAGAATCTGTTGAGGCGTCACCACGGATGTTTTCCGCTGACCATAGGCGCAGGACATATGGCTCAAATAATGCGTTCGGCTCCATTGGCCCTTTTGACAGTACTGCTGATGGTGAAACGGAATCAGTGACCTCCGGGGGCATGACTGCTCACAGTCCTCCAACCGCACAGTCCTTGTCCGTCGACATGAAGGACGACGTTGAAATCGTCTTCTTCCCCAAGGGCTCTGTTCTGGTCGAACAAGGAGAACGAAATCCGGGACTGTATTACGTCGTTGATGGCTTCCTCGACATTGGTACCTACACAACAGAACAAGGCACACAAAGTATTTTCCAAACTTCGAGCAACACCCCTTTCGACATGGACTCGGAGGAGCCTGGGGCTCGGGCTCGACCAGATGTGAAAAAGAAAGCAGGCCGCACGCGCCGCAGCGTATCTTTGGTCAAACCTGGTGGTCTGGCTGGCTACATCGGTAGCGTGTCATCGTACCGGTCATTCATCGACGTTGTTGCAAAGACAGATGTCTATGTCGGTTTCTTGCCAAGAGCAGCGCTAGAAAGGATTGTCGACAAATATCCCATTGTGCTGCTCACCATGGCCAAGAGATTGACTCACGTGTTGCCGCGACTTATTCTTCACATTGACTTCGCCCTGGAATGGGTGCAGGTCAATGCAGGGCAAGTCATCTTTCATGGAGGCGACGAATCCGAAGCCATCTACATTGTTCTCAATGGTCGGCTTCGTCTCGTTGAGGACAGGAAAGATGGAGGCATGACTGCGCTTGCAGAATTCGGCCAGGGCGAAAGTGTCGGTGAACTCGAGGTTCTCACGGAGACAGTTCGCCCCGGTACACTGCATGCCATTCGAGACACGGAACTCGTCAAATTCCCTCGAACATTGTTCAATAGCTTGGCTCAGGAGCACCCCAATATCACCATCAAGATTTCCAAGATTATCGCCTCTCGCATGAGAGCTGCGGTTGAAGACCCGCCCAAGATTGGTAACCAGGAGATCGGGTCTGGCGCGGCAAACAATGTGAGAAGGTCAGCAATGAACCTCCGGACTGTGGCCATCCTTCCCGTCACCGCAGGAGTTCCAGTTGTTGAGTTTGGAAGCCGTCTCATGACTGCTCTGGCGCAGGTCGGGTCTCCGAAAGGGGCCACTTCCCTGCATCAGGCTGCCATCCTCAACCACCTCGGCAAGCATGCATTCAACAAGATGGGGAAATTACGCCTCTCTCAGTATCTGGCCGACCTGGAGGAGAAGTATGGCCTCGTCGTATACATAGCAGGTAAGAAAACGCTCCATATAAGTTTGTTTGGCTCTTCCTGCCTCTACTATCAAAACTCTGTTGTACTACATGATGAGAAATCTTCGAACCAAAGGCATTGCCGCTGATGGTATTCTTAACTCTAATTTTTTCCTGATATCAAACCTCTGTTTCTTCTATACATGTTGCGTTTTACAATGCGGTGATCACGCTTTGCTGACAAGATCGAACGCCAGATACCAACGTCAACTCTCCGTGGACACAAACCTGTATCACACAGGCTGACAGTATTCTGCTTGTGGGCCTGGCAGATGGCTCACCTGCTATGGGCGAGTATGAGCGGTTCATGCTGGGCATGAAGTCAACAGCGAGAAAGATGCTCGTGCTGTTGCACAATGAGCGCTTTTCTCGATCAGGTCTGACTCGCTCATGGCTGCGCAACCGAATGTGGATCAATGGTGGCCATTTCCATATTCAAATGCCCTGCAGTACCAACGCCATGCCTGTTCACAATCCACGCTCCAAGCGACTCGGTCAAGCTCTCAAGGAGCGGGTCCAAGTTCTACAGGCTGAAATTCAAAAATACACGTCGAGAAAGGTGCACCACATTCCTTACTACTCGCCAGACACGCCGTATAAGAGTGATTTCCACCGGCTTGCGCGTCGTCTGTGTGGCAAGTCTGTTGGCTTAGTGCTCGGTGGTGGGGGTGCTCGAGGCATGAGTCAAATAGGCATCATTCGAGCAATGGAAGAAGCCGGTATCCCCATTGATGTCATTGGCGGCACATCCATTGGCGCATTCGTCGGCGCCCTGTACGCTCGTCACGCCGACATTGTCCCCATGTTCGGATTCGCCAAGAAGTTTTTCGGCCGCATGGCCAGCTTGTGGCGGTTTGCGCTTGACCTGACCTACCCATCCGCATCGTATACCACCGGTCACGAATTCAACCGAGGCATTTTCAAGACCTTTGGCAAAACCCAAATTGAGGACTTCTGGCTCGAGTACTACTGCAACACGACCAACATCAGCAAGAGCCGCGTGGAATTCCACACCAGCGGTTACGCGTGGCGATATATCCGGGCGTCCATGTCCCTTGCCGGCCTGCTCCCCCCATTGTGTGACGAAGGTAGTATGCTCCTCGACGGCGGCTACGTAGACAACCTGACCGTCTCGCACATGAAAGGTCTTGGCGTCGACACCATTTTCGCCATCGACGTTGGGGCCCTCGACGACGATACCCCTCAGACCTATGGTGATTCCCTCTCCGGGATGTGGGCTTTCTTCAACCGCTGGAACCCCCTATCCTCGCACCCCAATCCTCCGACCTTGGCCGAGATACAAGGCCGACTAGCCTACGTCTCGAGCGTGGATGCTCTGGAGCGCGCCAAGACAATGCCGGGCTGCATTTACATGCGGCCTCCGGTCGATGACTATGGCACGCTTGACTTTCACAAGTTTGACGAGGTGTACCAGATGGGGTTTCGGTATGGGCAGGCTTTTCTGCAGAAGTTGAAGGAGGAGGGCGGGTTTTTGTGGACGGAGGAGATGGGGGCAAAGGAGGCGATGAGGCGGACTAAGGCGCCGAGACGGGCTAGTATATAGATGATATGAAATGGGAATCGGGATGGACTATCCGGGACCGGGCTACTACGATGTAATGCAGATACATACAATTCAAAGTTGGGTATTCAGGGCTGCACACCGCGTATAGATCATGTTTTGTTTCATCCCTTCCACTACGTTGCTACATATACCGTGCTCTGTGTGATACTCGCATGTTTATTGTTGTGAATGGAAGAGGCTTAAAAAAAGAAGAAAGGCGGAAAAGGGAGGAAGGAGTAAATGGAGACGTGATAGATTGCTTTGCTTGTCTCTACGGGACATAACGACAGCGATAGTGATTACATGAAGATCATGCATCATAGGAAATTCTGAGACACTTGTTACCGAATCCAAGGATCCAGCAGCTCGGAATGATATCTTGCTCACCGTGAGGAGCAAAAGATGTTGAAGACCGACTGTTCCGAGGTCTTGGGCAGCAGGGATACGGATACGGATACGGATACAGTTACGATGCCCAAGAAACAGAAGCGTCATTTTTGGTACGACACGAAGACATGCCTCGCGAGGTCAAGATGAGAAGGTAGAATCACAAGCACAGGCAACAAGAACAATGTATGTCATCATCGTCAATTGATTGGAGTTTTTACATTTGTAAATTGTTATACTAAAAGCACAGACAGGCACATTGTATAGGGCATCAGCTGCGTATAATTCATCTTTGTCGTGCCAACACACCATCGCTTGCAGAGATACAAGCTCATACGATCAAGTTATATGTAGTTGATCGATCGACAAGAATCCCAAGAGCAGGATTGAAGCTCTGCAGATTCCATGCCAGCATGGACATCTACACATCAAGGCCGTCGACCACGACGCCCTTGTTCCAAGTCCACTGAATGAGCCTGGCTACCTCGGTGGCACATTCGTCATCGACCAGGGCGCTGACAAGATACAGGGCGGCGTCAATGCCGGCGCTGACGCCTCCGGATGTGATGACTCTCAGGCCGCCGAGTCTCATGGCTGCTCGTCGTGCGATGGACTCGCGGCGCGCATTGGAGCCCTTGAAGGATGTACTTCCCTTGCTATAGATTTAAGAAGTTTAGCGGGCGATACCAGAGAAGAGCCAGAAGGGAGAGGAGGCAACCCCAACTGATTCACATACCGAGCATTAGAAGGACGACGTCCGCTATCAGACTTGCGGCGAATGTATGGGTTTTCATCCTCTTCGCCAATGTCGAAGCGGAGGTTATTAACAACGTAGCGGGCGTCTTCAATGACATTGGTACGCTCCGTCAGGTTTCGCGTGGCAGCGTCGCTGCAAACATTTTCAAACTGGGTCAAGTAATCGGGATGGGTAGTGGCAGAGAGACCAGAGAGAATATTCTCCCTGGCGAGCAAGAGAGCACCGGTGCAGACGGAGAAGAGTGTGCGCTCGCGGGCTGGGTCCTTTTTCTGAAGCTCGGCCCAGTCGTTGATCAGGCCGAGGGGTTCCTGCTCTTTGTCGAGGACATCCTTGGTGTTGCCGCCGACAATGACGAGAATGTCAAAATCTTCGAGGCGCTGGTGGGCTTCCTTGAAGGAGAGCTGGCTGTCGATGATGATGCCTTGCTCGGACAGGGTCTTTTCCTCGGCGCCGGCAATAGTCACTTCGAAGGCTTTGGAGGCTGTTTCGGTGTGTCAGCCAACGAATGGCACAGCATCGTCGGCGAGCTCAACAAGAAGGAAGGGGGCAGGCTCTGGGAGTCATTTGCATGACGACGGAGCTGCAGTCTAGAGGGAAAGAAGTCTGAGCCCACTCACTTTCGTCCTTGGCATCGTGTAGAGCCGAGGTAAAGACCTCGAGGGGCCCTGCAAAGTCGAGTAAGTCGAACTTGGGGTGCAGGGCAAAGAGAACATCAATTGGCTCGTCCGACACTGCGGACGTCTTCTGTGCAGCCATCGTGCCGGTAGATGATAGAGATGCTTGGTTAGATGGGAAGAATGGAGGAAATTTGTAGTGACAGCGAGCTAGTCACGCGAGAGCAGGATGGTAAAAGGAAGCTGGTCTGGCCTTGGTGGGCAGAATTTACAGACTGGCTGGTAGAGTTGATGTGATGACAAGATGCGGTGCACAATGAAGCTGGTGATGGAACAAGTTGGTAGTTGCTGGTGGTTGATCAATGGTCAATTGGCAAAGTTGAAGGGATGCAGAGCTGGGAGGAGGAGGTGAAAGAGGGGGAGAGAGGTGAGGAAGCTACATTGGGTAGATGACTGGAATTACAAGTCATTATGATTCGGGCTGGACCACATACGGCATCAGGTCATGGGTGGCATGACATGGACAGACACGATTGTGCAGTGCAAGCGCCCAAGTACCGACGCCGCCGCGAAGTGGGTCACGAAGCCGACGAGAATGCGGGGAAGACATGGGCAATTCAGCACGGGCCACAACATTTGGATGTATGTACCTATCATGTGGGACAACATCAGGCTCCTCTACTGGAATTGAACCAAGATCGGTTGGTTCGACTTGGGAACTTGGCCTACAGAGGCAAGGTACAGGAGCTCTTAGGGTCACGTGGATCCACGCTGCATTTGAAGTCACTGGGCCAGTGGCCACATAGCGTCATGGAATGTGGTCATTGCCCCTCAACAGGAATCGCAGGCATGTGCGACAAATTGGACAAAGGCAAGAATAGGTATCACGCCATTCAACACAGGCAGTTCAGAACTTCAAACACTTTGCCGGCAGAGACTGCCGATTTGGGCCAACTTTTCGAAAGACTGGCTGGGTACCCCTGCTATTCTTGAACGTACATAGCGAACAGGAGAATGCCTATGGTCCTATAAGGTGCCTACAGAGCTCCAACGCCCAGATTTCAGATGGCATCGCAAAGTTGCACCGAAGCATCAAAAGGAAGATTGCTCAAAAGGAAGATTGCTCAAAAGGAAGATTGTCATGGCAATTTCTCGGTCCATACGGAGTACCTACAGGATGGCTGCTTTAAAAGCACAGTCTTTTTGCCAGGTCGAGTCAAAGGGTCCACATCGACCCCTGGGCCCTGGGTTAGCGGATGACATCCTCTTCGGCAGCATCGACTCATCGAGAGCTTAAGAGCTATACCCCACCCGTGCTACACTCGTGACTCCACAAATGAAGATGGACTTTTGACGATCGACAGGGCATTTGAAGATCTCGTGAATACCTGCATACGAGCAGCGTTTCCGCACCTTCCCAGAAGTCATCATGGAGGTGACCGCCAGAGGAGATCTAGAATATGAACGAGATGGGGTTCCGCACAGGCACCGACGTGGATCAGGAGGATCAGCTCGTTGGAACGAAGCGGACAAAAAAGCACGTCTGCCTGAGAATCGGGAATCTGCAGTAGCGATTGAAACAATCTCAACCGGCGGTAGCAGTCTCCCTGCCTTATTCATATTGGTCCTTGATGGACGTAGATCACATCACACAATTGATATCATCACATGTTAAGAAGAACAGACTTTGATTGCCGCCGCATTGTCACACGACTTCAATCGCCTCAGAGGCTACACATGCACTTTCGGTTCGGATTCGTTGATCCGCAGGTATTTCGATTATTTTCTTCTTCTTCCTCGTCACTCCATTGTGAAAGCATCGGCCCAGCGTGGGTCAAGCAAGCCTCCCAGTACGACTGTAGGTTTTCGTACTCCTTCCCACGAGTTTTCAACATCATCACAGGCATGGCAGTGTTGTGGACTGGTCTAGATGCGACCATTGCGAAATAGCGTGAAAAATTTCACGAACGCAGGGGATGGCAGGAAAAGCGCTCTCTTGCTGCTACCGTACCTCCTCGCATGTGTGGGCACACCTCCCCATGTGACTCGTCCAGTGCAACTCCTCGCCCCCGTCTTCCTCAAGGTGACGTGCCCAAAGCTCGTGAATCACGGCCAGAAATCACAACCTTCAAGCACTCACCTTTGCAACTAGGTAGCTGCTGTCTAGCTACACGAATCTCGACCTCAGTTCTCATTCCGTGGTGAAGACCTCAAGAAGCACCATTGGTCATAGCTGTGATAGTTTGGATTTTGTGATGATTCGATTTTGTGATGATTCGATTCTGTGATGATTTCGATTCTGTGCTATGTATCTCGGATGCTAGTCGAGCGGAGCGGTCGCTGCAAGAGACAGACCATCGAAGACGTCAATCGAACCCGGGACGAGGAGTCATGGCCACACGAGAACGATCTTCGTGCGAGAGATCCTTCTGGAGACGACATCTCTCGAGCATCTGGACAGAATCATGCCCAAGCTGCTCTGACTGGCGAGGTGTTGCATAGTAGATTTCAGGTGGTTCCTCGCTTATTGAAGCCCGCTGCGTCTTAAGTTGTATGTTGTAAAGCTGGTGAGCTGTAGTCAGTAGCAGAAGGAGGTTTCTTCAGAGACTTTGCGATATTTATAGGCGACAGACCAGACCTAGCCGCCCTGCCCTGAGGTTTGTATTCGTTCAACCGACCTCTGCTTGTCATCGCAGTAAAGCTGGGGGGAAAATAGGTAAATACAACATAGCACTCGTACGCAGATATCATCAATCTCATCTCTCATAGCGTTCGTACGTAGCATCTTTAGTCGCATCGATCACGTTGCCGTCATCAACAATGCGTCGCATTCTTTTTTGTACCGACCTACCTTGTTGGGGCGAAGACATGGTTGAGCGACGGGATTGCCAACTTTTCGTTTGGTCAGCCGTTATTCGAGAGACAGAAACGAATACTGCAAGAGTAGTCATTTAAGAAGGGCACCACTGCTCTCGTAGACCTTCCTTCGAGATGGTGAACGCTTAGAAAACACTCGACGATTGTGTTCGAACCATGTGAGAACACGAGCAAGGCTGCCTGCTTGTCAGGAACAGCTTTCCTCTCAATAACCTTCCAAAAATTAGGCCATAGCTCTCTAAGCTCTCTATCTTCACTGTCTCGTCCATGCTACGTCAACTTTCCTGTCGTATGCCTTCGATTTGCGGAGGTGCTAGAAGGTCGGAGACGCCCTTGGCAATTTTAGTTGCAGCTCCATTAATGCGCTTGGGATCAAGAACCCTACCTTCATCCGTAATGACTTCTGGATTTCTTTGTAAGAAGCCTTCAACCCAGTGTTTCCCAAGTGGTCGTTCGTCTCCTCCAAGAGCGACAATAGAAGTCGTAAAGTCCTCAAGCTGTTGATGCGTTGGAGGAAAGCCTAGGGCAGCTCGAGCTATGATCCAATTTGTAAGGTTGAATTCTTGGTCTTCTGACAATCGCCTTTCAGACGTTTCTGCAGATGGTATTTTTTTGGTTCGCCTCAATCGGTGGTGGAGGGTCGACTCAGGGATTTTGTATGCGGCTGCGGCTTTCCGTACAGAGTCGCCATCCAGAACGGCTTGAATTGCATTTTTTATGTCTTCCTCAGTGTATGATGGCATTTCGGGTTGAATTATATAATTTTCTTCTGAAGCGAAGGAGAATTGCGCGAAAAGACGCGGTTTGGATGTTGTCGTTTTGGTGTTGAAGTCTGAAGGTAAGATGGACGGTACTGCACTTTGTGGGGATGCGGGTATGTAGACTCCACTCAGCACTGAGTCCAGAGTCCAGACTCCAGGCACGTCACGCGGCCCGCGGGGAAGCTCGGACGAAAAGGCCCACTTTTGCCACCCACTCAAACTCAACCACTTCATCAGCCAGGACTTTGAAGTTTGGGGTGCATCTCAGTCCGCTGAGCAGCACTTCCTTCAAAGCATGCCCCATTTCTATACGACTGAGGCCGCGTGAACGTCCGCCAGCTCTCACGGCGAAACAACTGCTCGAAGTCGGCTTCACCACACTCCGCTCCGTGCCACATGTGGCCGGCGCGAGAGCCGCCACGATGGCCTCGTTATCGTAAGTCATGCGAGAAAAAGAAAGAATCAGAACGCTCTACTGTCCGGCGGCCCTTGTGTTGACAATTCATCATAGCTTGCTGAAGGATCTGAGCAAGGCCATTAACAACTTTCTCAACGAACCATCCCTGCCCCTACCGGAGTCGCTGCTCAGCAACATCAATACCTTCCTGCAGGACCTCGAAGAACACAACGATGCCGCCGCCGAGCAGCTCCAAGGAACCTTGTTGCTCACCTTCGACAAACGGGTCAAGGAAAACAGCCAAAGCGCGGGTCCTTGGATCGCCATCATACGGAGAGTTCTGCCCGTGTTGCGGACGCCCGAGAGAATATTACCGTGGTTCGATGTCTGCATGGGCATCTTGGACGAACCAGATCTCGACAAGTGTGTCGTGGATGAGACTGTGGCCGCTCTTATGGGGATAGTTACACTCATCGATGAGTCAAAAGCGCCTCTTGCAGGCGAGACTGTTGCTAAACCCGTCATTCATGGATTGATGGAGCTCTGGATGAAGCACTTCTACCCAGCGTTGTTGGATGGGCATCCCGCATCGGAACACAACGAGCGGCTCGTGCGGCACTCTCTTTCGAATTTCGGAAGAAAGCGGCCAAAGGAACTGTTTTCTGTCATAGACGGATACTTCGTGCAGAAGATATACCGCAAATCCGCGCTTCGATTTCTGTGCGACTTCATCCAGGGCCAACCGCCACACCTGCATCAGGTCCTTGATACGCCATTATTCTCGGACCTCCTGCTATGCCTCCAGCAAGATACATCGACGACGATAGCTTCAGCTGCGTTGACGACGCTGATCATGCTCCTTCCACACATGCCCAGTTCATCGGTTCCGCACTTGCCTGCCCTGTTCAGCATCTATGGCCGCCTTTTGTTTTGGGATAGGGAGCACGCAAGGCCGATAGCGTCCGCTTATGGTGACGGTGGAACCGGTGACGAAGTCATGTCTCGCTGGGAGGTGGCAACATTTGATGCTGAAGTTGACGACCAGGTCATTGCCCACTTGCCTCATTACTTCACCATTCTGTATGGCCTGTACCCCATCAATTTCATGGACTATATCCGCAAACCGCAAAGGTATATGCGCCACGCGAATGCATCGGGCGCAGATGATCTCGAAGTGCAGCCGACCGAGATGAGACACCGGTCGGAGAGATTCAGACAGAACCACCTGCTCCACACCAACTTTTACTCTCTCACCATTGACTCGGAGAAGACGGACTTGAGCCGCTGGATCAAGAGCGAGGCGGCCGAGGTCGTTGCCGAGTGTATGGGCCTCTGTCTAGAAACCGACATGTATCATTTTGCCGATCTAAGCACGGCCATACTTGAGCCCGGGGCCGTTCACGCTGGCAGGAACGTAGACTGTGACACGACTGACGGCTCAAGGGCAGATGCTGCCTTGCTAAATGGATCCAGTAGCAAGCATGATAGCTGGCGCTCACATCCAACAGCGTCCGACTCGGTGTCGAGCAACCATACGAGAGCAACTGTAAAGCGTCGCAGTACTCAGTCAAGTATTCGGTCACAAGGGCAATCTGGTGACGGCGAGGCCAGCCTTTCAGACACGGGCAACCCAATCTTGGCACCGGTGTCATATCATCCTCCGCTTCAGGACCTCATAGAGTCCAACAAAGCCATCAAATCGGGACTTCACCAGTCGCTTGCGAATGATAGCACACCTTCGCTTGCCATGAGTAAAGACGAGCCGGTGTCCGATGGGGCTCCGACGGAAAACTCGTCGTCGGCAGATGCGGCGCCTCCGCCTCCGCTCTCGTTGGACGCTCCTCTCCTCACGTCCATGACGGAATCGCCTTCCCAGCAGGTGGCGCATTTGCAGAAGCTAGTTCTGCTTTTGCAAAACGACCTGAGCTTTGAGAGGTACCTCAAGCAACAGCACATGGCTCACATTGGTGATATCCGGCGGAAGCAAATGTCCGAGGCGGCCACTGAGGCTGAGACGCAAAACCTGATCATCATGAACCGAAACCTCAAGAGCCGATTTGAGGACGCGAAGAAGTCTGAGATGCAGGCGAAGAAGGAATCCGAACGAAGCCGAGCCATTGCCAAGAAGTGGGAAGCCAAATTGGCCGACAAGCTAAAGACGTTGCGAGACGAGTCTCAACGGGCACACGGAAATCTTGAAGCACTGCAAAAGGAAGTAGACGAATGCAAATCCGAGCGCGACAAGTTGCGCAAGCTTCTCTGCGCCGCTGAAGTCAAGGAAGTCCACTTCCGACAAACGATGCAGTCGCTCGAGATGGACGGCACCCAGGTCGAGTCGCTCAAACTCGAAGTCCAGCGACTAACGCAATCGGAGCGAGACCACCAGGCCCGCGAGCACGAGCGCGAAAAGACGATGAGGTCCGCAGCCGAGGCCAGAAACGAAGTCGAAAAATACAAGATGAAGCTGACGGCTCTGGAGAGCGATGTGCACCGAACACAGAAGCTGTTCCAGGCCCAAATCAAGGCACTCCAAGCGCAATTATCAGAAGCGCTGGGCGAGCGCGAACGACCAGTGGCGAGTTCCAGCCTCGCCATCGAGACGGCCCTGGCAGCAAGTCGAGCCAAACAGGCTGAGCTGCAGAAGCAGTATTCTCTTCTTATGCGCAAATACACAGTCCTGCAATCGTCGTTGCTGGATATGCAGTCGGAACATGAGCAAGACCAGCAGCGACAGCAGTATCAGCAGCAGCAGCAACTTGCTCATGCAGCTGATTACTTGTCCTTGTCGACGAGTCCGCAGGGCGTCAAGTCGCGACCACTCCGGGGGGTATCCGGCGTGGAAGCTACTGGTCATAACATGATCTCGCCGGTTGGGTCCTACGCGGGAGAGTCCCCTACGGATATGATGCTGCCGTCGGTGCATGCTTTGGCGGAGGGGTATGCATCTGGGTCTGGATCTGTAGCTACGTCGACGTCTCCTACGTCTCCTGAGCAGCGCCATCTTGGGAGGCTTCATCCTGTGCGTGGCGACTAGTTTTCTTGGGGTGACAACTGATGACAATTACGGTTGGTCAGAGACGAGGCTCGGGGTCGCGTGGCAAGAGTGGCAGGCAGTAGGGGTATTTGGAGAAACGATTCGGGGCATGGATCGGAGAAGAATAAATTGGGGCTGCGTGGGGGGAGGGGTTTGTGTGAGGAAGCTTTGTATTGCGTTTTCTGTATGAGGCAGCGGTGGCGTGTTCTGTATATGAGTGATGAGAAATGAAGGTCTGCTTTGATACACATGGTGCGTTGGATGTATTTGTACATATTTGCATTCTGTTCCAGTGTTCGTCTAGGAAGCTGTGTATAGCGTAGCGGTTGGGGGAGAATATGACTCGGGACTACAAGGACACGTAGGCGAATTTGGAGTTTCCTTTCACGAGTTTCACCCACAGGACTCAAGCTTTTTGATGTACTGTTTGAAATATTAACCTTGGCGGGCAGTACCACTCATGCGCATGAGGAAACCTGTGGGAATCGTAGTCTTATCTTTATGGAAGAAGAGAGGATCCGCGGTTTGTCGCCGGAGAATGAATACAATCAGCAAGCTGAAGAGGTTTTCTTCCCCAATATCCAAAAGACTTCACGAAAGCAAACGAATACATAGGTCTATTCCCGTTAGCCCTTCTTTGATGGGATCATGGAATGAATCTCTGGTAAAGAAAACGATGCTCGAAGCAGTGCCATGGTTGAGATCCTCATGGACTCTCCATCTGGCCGAAAAAAAAAAAAGCCCCGAGCAAACTTCTGAAGCTACTTGGGAAAATTCACTTTAATCAATGATACGAATCGTTAGAGGGTCCTCGTTCCACCTTGTTTGATCACTGGCAGGATCGTGTTGCCGTCGCCGTCCCGTTGCGAGGGATTTCAATCGTTCAACGGGCAGCAGGGTTGAGGGGTTCTGTCGAGGGGGGTTCCATGAATGCGGACAGAAGGCAAGTTATGTAGTCAAGAATTCGCTACCCTGGAAACTTGACCGATTGAGTGGAAAATGCTTCTTCCGTCTACATTAACGGCCTTCCGGTCTGGGTAAGGGTACCACTCCAAAGGGGCACACATCGCATGTTCTCGCCGCTGTGCCTTCTTTCTCTGTCACGTCATCGATGTACTGGGAGGGTATCGATGCTTCGTCTCACTGAGGCGCAGGGCTTCCACCCACTATTGCTCAAAGCACATGAAACGAGTCGTATCTTCTCTTTGCTTTGTCAATTGCCAAATTTTGTCTCTTTCTAAGAAGAAAAGGAGAGATGTCATCTTCCCCGTTCGTGTCTCCTCTTCTTTTTTCCTGGAAAGACACGTACTTATGTGTTTTAACCCTTATGAACTACATGGGTAGTGCTTTTATGTTTTCTCTTTGATTGAGTGTAACCTAGCGGTCCCGACGATATAGACTCGAGTCTCGGTTTACGACCAAGTTAGGGAACGAAGGCAGCTTTCGGGCCGTGTGTTACCTGAAACCTCGGTCGTTGTCCTTCTTTCCAGTGAGGGAGAGACACGAATACTGTATTGTTGGGTTAACAGGGTAGGGATATTCATCGTAATTAGATGTACATCTTTATTAGGGGGGTGAGACAACTACCTCCAATTCGTTGTATTCGAATAAAGGTTACTTGTTGGCTGTCTATCTAGGAACAGGAGAAGAGGAGGTAGGGGGGAAAGAAGTATCACGCACAGAGTCTTCAAGCTGCAGGGCAGCTGAAGCCAATCAGCGTGCGGGTACGTGAAGTGCTCGCACGCCGTAATGCGCAACCGAATAGGTAATATACAGATGAGCGATTCCAACATGTATATACCTACTCCGTAGACGAGATCAGTGTGCCTTGGAATTGGCTTTTGAACGCGATCAAGGCACGCCGCACAATGCTGGAGATGTACCTATCGGAGTACCTAGGCCGAGCATCTGGCAAAATTGAAAAGCCGTGGCAGCTCTGGCAGGCATTGGAAATGACTTGGATGGAAGTTGGTGGTGGCCCTGGTGGAGTCTCGGACGGTAACCTGACATGGGGGAAAACTGTAAATACAGTTGTAGGTACATACGTAGGTATCAAATAATAACATACGTAGGTATCAAATAATAACATACGTAGGTACCGCACTTGCAATTTAGTAACCTGGCTCTCGTAACGTTGTAGCTTGTTTTCTTATAGCCTATACATACTCTGTACAGAAAACAAAGTACATATTTGTGACTTGTACCTATGTAGCTTGAAATTTGGCAGCTCGAATCGGCTAACTGCGAAGCTTTGATGTTCACTTTGGTTACTGGTATGTAATACTCGATACGTAAGCATGCATGACGCGAGCGTGGCTGACGAGGCGCCGCCGAAATGGTGCGAGGTGGTGCGAGGCGAGGCGTGAGATATGAGTCGTAAGGCGCCAGACGTGAATTGTGAAGGTGTGTGTCGAAAAAGGGGCATATAAACTTTGTTTTCGTCCCCTGTTGCCTCTTTCGATGCCGGTGCCGAAAGCGTAGCGTAGGTACATACCTAGTTGTGCCAAGCGCCGTTCTGCGCCGTTCTGCGCCGTTCTGCGCCGTTCTGCGCCGTTCTGCGCCCCAACCTTTTTTTCTCTTTTCGACACCAATTTCATGGCTCCGGACCGCCTCGCTTGTATATTTTTAATATTCGCGTTAGAATAGCGTCTATAATTGCCGTCCTCTTTGTTCAGACTCCATCGCTGCATTGTGAATTTAAGATACGGAGTCGACTGCGCCCGACATCTTGTAGGCATCTTCTTCCTTCCGCAGCGGGCCCCCGGAGAAAACGCTGCCGCCGTCGCTGCGTGGCGTCAAACGAGCGCTCGGATAGGTGGAGTCCGTGGAGATGGCTGACTGGCGTCGCTTGCAGGCTGATGGTCAATGTGATTGGCTTGGCTGATGCTGGTGTTCGTATTAGCCCTGGTCTGTGTGGCCGGGAATAGAAACAGACAAGGCCGGGGGGATAAAGTCGAGTCGAAATTGTTCTCGAAGCGCAGGGAGCAGGGATGGGCAGTGCTTTGCGTGGAAAGACTGCATTATGTATGATGCATTTGGAAGCCTCGACGTGTGAAGTGCTGAGTCGAAGTGCTGCGTGTTCAATGATGAGTTGCTGGGCGCTGTGCGGGACATGAACGCTATGGGTACGTACAAGTACATGATCGCTGCGCTTTGGGCCTGAGCTGATGGCGAATCGCGATGCTGAACGGCACATGGGCACCGTGCCCACGACCCACTATGGCCATTGCTGCGCCTCTGGCACCAGTGAACACTTGAACAGTGACCATCCAATCCGCAAGCGACGCTCCAATCCGCCATCCCGTCAACACCATCGCAAGCGTCCCCCAAGCGTCCCCCAAGCGCTGCATATCTCAGGCCGCCTTTGCCTGATCTCGTTCCCAAACAACCCAAGTCCAAACACAGCAGGTTAGCCAACTTTAGCCTCCACGGCCCACGCATGCAACGGATTACAATTTACGGCGCCAATTGCGGGTTTTCACGGGCCTTTCAGCCACGTGCTGCTGCCCAGCGATTGGCCAATGCCTACGCCATCACCGTCTCCCTCCTGTCTCCTTGTCCCCAAGTTTCCTGAGGCGCCGGAATACCCGGCCAGCCCCTCACCAACGCTCGACTTAAGCCGGAAACAAACCCAGAGGCGAAAACAAAGGCGTCGGGGGACGGGGGACGGGGGGCCCATGGAATGACCCATGTCATGGTTTTGACCCCGGGCTGCTTCCCATCCGCTCGCTGTCCGTGCATAACACCAGATTGTATTTCTGTCCTCGCTCCGCTCCTGACTTCTCTCTTCCTTCCTCATCTTTCTGTATTCTATTCCGTGTCTTTGCTTGGGCTCATAATACATCTGTCTTTCGTTTTTTGGGAGCCTATACCACGGAATTGACTTTCCGACACCTTCGTTTTCGACACTTGAAATTCGTTGTTACGCATATACATTAATAGCATGCATTCTCATCTCCTCACACTGGCTACGGCCATTTCCGGCGCCAGTGCCGTCTTCAACGGCTTCAACTACGGCAACAAGTTCACAGATGGCAGACTCAAGACCCAGGCTGACTTCGAGGCCGAGTTCAAGGCTGCGCGAGGTCTCGAGGGCACCGATGGCAGGTTCACCAGTGCTCGTCTCTATACCATGATTCAGGGCGGCACCAACAACCAGCCCATCTCCGCCATTCCTGCCGCCATCAAGACCAAGACCAGCCTTCTGTTCGGTCTCTGGGCCTCCGCCGGCCAGGACAACTTCAACAACGAGCTCGCTGCTCTCAAGAACACCATCCAGCAATACTGTGATCAGCTCGATGGCCTCGTTGCTGGTATCTCCGTCGGCAGCGAAGACCTGTATCGCATGACGCCCACCAGCCAGAAGAACTCTCCCGACCCTGGTGCCAGCGCCGATACCCTGATCAAGTACATCAAGGAGGTCCGCTCCGCCGTCAAGGGTTCATGTCTGGAAAAGGCCCCCATCGGCCACGTCGACACCTCTGACGCCTACGCCATCGAGGCCAACCTGGCTGTGATTGATGAGCTTGACTGGGTCGGCATGGACACCTACCCTTACTACGAGAACACCAAGCCCAACGGCATCGACAATGCCGCCTACCTCTTCCAGGCTGCCGCCGACAAGGTCAAGAAGGCCGCTGGAAACAAGCCCCTCTATATCACCGAGACTGGCTGGCCCGTCGTCGGCCCTACCGAGAACAAGGCCGTTGCTGGCACCAAGGAGGCTCAGACGTACTGGCAGCAGGTTGGATGCCCCATGTTCGGAGACACCAACGTCTGGTGGTTCACTTTCCAGGACGGTGCCCCTACCATGCCCAACCCTGCGTTCGGTGTCATTGGCTCTACTCTCACCACCAAGCCTCTCTACGATCTCTCTTGCAAGGGCCACGAGACCCGACCTGCCATCAGCTCCAGCCAGCCTGTGTCTAGCGATGTCGCCTCTGCCACTGGCTCTGGTAACGCCACTGGCTCTGGATCTCACCAGACCACCACCGGTCCCTCACAGCCCACTGCCTCTGCTAAGGGTAGTGCTAACGGAACCTTTGTCCTGCCCAAGACCCAGGGCGGCAATGGAAGCGACAACGGTAGCGGCAGCGGCAGCGGCAGTGGAAGCAGCAGCGGCAGTGGAAGCAGCAGCGGCAGCGGCAGTGGAAGCGGCAGTGGAAGCAGCAGCGGCAGTGGAAGCAGCAGCGGTAGCGGAAGCAGTAGCGGCAGCGGAAGTGGCAGTGGAAGCGGAAGCGGAAGCGGAAGCGGAAGCGGAAGCGGAAGCGGCAGTGGAAGTGGCAGTGGAAGCGGCAGCGGAAGCGGCACTCCCACCGGCTCCAGTCCCACCGTCCCTACCAATGCTGCTAGCCAGCTGAATGCGATTGTTGGTGCTGCTGCTGGTTTGTTCATGGTCGCTGCGGCTTTGTAATAGAAACGGGTTTCATGTGTTGTGGAATTTTCATGTAAACAATAAAAATAGAGCGTGTATTACTTAGGAAAGTAGCACGGATACCTTATGCATTTTATGGATACAAGAATGACGTTTGTTCGATAAATCGTCCGTTCGCATAATGAGAACGTGCATAGAGTACGGCTGCAGTAGTATATGCTCTTCAGGATCGTGCCGGAAGCGGTAATTAGCAACCAGTGTCAAGTGCTAGAGAGTCCATAGACCATGAGCTGTTAAAGCATAGTCTGACAAATTTATTCTGTTTGAGTAAAGGATGCATGCGGCAATCAGGCACAGCGACGTTATCGACCTTGAGAGCGCTGGCCCTGTGCAGATAAATCAAACAAGGTGAGCATTCAATCATGAATTCAGAATGATGATGATACACACATCGAGTCTTGCTCTTCGCCCCCCCCCCTTGATCCATTGCAGCGTCACCACGTGCCTTGGACGTCTTTTGAGTCCCGAGTTCCCGAGTCATGGCCCCGTCCAAAGACACTCACACACGTGTCACAAGTCACAACGGCACCGGCGTTGCCTCAAATTGCTTTGTCCTGTTCTGTGACTGTCTAATTCGCCCAATTGTTTGACAACGGCGGCTGAGCTTTGTCTTCCGGGGCTGTAATTTGGACCTTGGTGCGTGAGACGACTTACGAGACGGTAATTTGGGCCCGTTGAGTCAGGTTTCGGGTACCCAGTCGCTTGTTTCATTTTTTTTTTCCGGCTGTACGAGGCATGTACATATGTACAGAGTACAGAATACATGGGCCTCTCTTGGTCTGCCTACAATATGTATGTAAAGCTGAAGTAGCGTCGCGAATCGCGATGTTATGATAGAACCGAAACACGTCCCTTCCGCACCAATAACCATGAGCCAAAGCGCCCAATACCGTCAATAGTGCTGCAGCATAGTGTGTCACGACTCAGGACTCACGACTCACGACCCCAAAGTTGCACTACAAGAGAAACCAGGCTCAAAGAATTCCAACTAATCTACGGAGTACTTCATCTGCTTCCGCCGCATCAAGTCCACGGGCATTTCTCCCTGACCAAGCCACGAATGGACTGATGATCGAAAGGAGCATTGAATATGATCCGGTCTAGGGTTTTGACAAGCGAGACAGCCACACAAGACAGCCTAAATGTGAAGTCACGGCAAGAGATGTCCGCATTGCAGCTCAACTTGAGCGTATCCATAAGTTTGGGAGATTTTCCTCCTGAATCCTCTGTACTGTGCAGACTCCCCCCCGGAAACCCTAAAGTGTAAAGCTTCGCTTTGCGCCTCTTCTTTTCAATTATTGTCGCAAATTGGTTCATTCATTCATTCAGCTTTTTAGTTGCATGTACCTCGGTCCCCGAACGGCCGGCCCATAGGTACATCTGCATTTGGGTGTCGTACGCCGAGCGGTAACGCAATCGGAAGTTAGGTAAATGTAGAGTAAGCGGCATCATGCCCTTCCAGAGGGGCTGGTGATGCAGAGCAAATGATTGAGGTATAAATAACGTCGACGAGGATGGCTGAGAGGAAGAGAGAAACCCAAGACTGGTCTTTCCGCATAACGCATTTCATCATCGCGAGCTCGTCCATGAGGATCCAACGACGGACCAGATCAAGACGCTCTAAATCAAGACGGTAGACACAGATGGCCCCTCCCAACCAGATTCTTGGTGCAAAATCGCGCGAGGTCACCATGAGTGTCATCCATCGTCCATGGCCTCCATCGAACAGGATCCAAGAGCACCCGCACCGCACTTCATCAGTTTGGCATTCACAAATGCTATCACATGGTGGACGTCTTTGCAAACCTTGAAAGAGACGCCGGCCTCTGGATTCGTGCCATGCAAAATAAATTTGGCGACGCCGGCAAGGACGACAAATGGACTCGTGCGGACTGGGATCAGCTCCTGGGCGATTCGCAGGCCTGCGTCGACACCCCCTCAGCTTTCTTCACCATCGACCTCGCAGAAGCCTACCCCGAAGCCAAGGTCATCATCCTGAACCGCGACCCAGAAAAATGGTACGAGAGGGTCAATGGCAGCGTAGCACCAAGCATGAAGCCCACGTCGGCCATCGGCGCGCTTCAAAATTTGTATATACCTGGCGACCATGCTTCCTGATTTTCGCCAATGGACACGCTTGGTATGTAACTGCCATTTTTCAGTACTGCATACCCTTTGACCATGCCATCGAAAAAGGACAAGGCCATTGCCTGGTACAACGAATCCTACCGACGCGTTCGGGAGGCCATTCCTGCAGATAGGCGCCTCGAGTTCTCCGTCAAGGATGGCTTTCGCCCGCTGTGCGAGTTCCTGGATGTGCCGGTGCCCACGGTCCGCGATGAACAGACGGGACAAGTGACGGATGCGCCGTTCTACACACGTGAATGACCGCGCAGCCTTTGATCTGCTGTCAAGAAGACGAACTGGGGAAAGGATGCGGAGGGCGTATCGTGCACTCTGGCAGCGCTTCTGTGAGGCATTTACAGTTGCGGCGTTGGGGGCTGCGCAGGGTATTACGTAGGTATGGAAAGGCCGTTTGGGGGTGCGATTCTGATAGAGGGTGACACGGAACTAGACCAGGAAGGGCAAGGGAACGGAGGAAAGTGAAAAGATGGTTCTGAAGATGAGGCCAAAGAACAAATTGAAGGACATCAGGGGAAAAGAGTAGGAAAGGAAACTGGACGAACAAAAATGGGAGAGATGGAGAAAGACGACGGCAACGAGTGGAAATTATTAACGGGCATGGCACATACATCATCATGATATGTACAGTAGGTATGTACATAGATATATAGGTACAAATACGAGGTACAAAAACAGACTCACGAGTCACGAGTCGGACAGAGTCATTCAGCTATAATTAGGAGTAATTAGCTTGCATTTCTTTTCCTTCGCGTTCCAATTACATACATACATACGTAGTACATACCGAGTCACTTGTCACTTGTAAGTTGTAAGTTGTAACTTGGAAGTTGTTCCCCTCGTAGAGTCCCCACTTTTGCGGCTTCATTTTGGCACTTGCTCATCTGGCCTTTGCAGAGTGCACACAATGCACGCGCATCCGTCCTCCTTCATTTTTTTTGGTACGGCCTCTTCGCTTCTTCGCTTCTTCGTCTGATCCTGAAGAAGCACGCCTTGCGGAAAGTCCGGGCCATTAACGCAGCGCAGATTGCGGCCCCCTTCTCCCCTTACTCCCCCTCTCCCACCTCCTTCTCCTCCTTACTATGGCGCGTGCGCAACGTCTCGCCGTTTCTCTAGTCCTGGTGGCCGTTTTCCTCGCGGGGTACGCGCTTGCAGCGCCACAGGATGTCACGAGCGCGAAGACCCTCGAGGGGATGAGTCTGGAGGAGCTCGATGTTCAATTACAGGTTGGCGCTTCCTCTTCTCGCTGCTTCTTTTTCTTGGCTTTCTCCTGTCTCTCTCTCTCTCTCTTAAAAAAAGAAAAAAACCATCACAAAATTGCTTAGGCGACTGACGCAAGAATGGATAGACTTGCCCCATCGTACAGCAGCTCAATGCTCTCAAACACGCCCACCACGCCTCAGCGCCCTCCTCCCTTACGAGCCGTCTCTTCGCGATCCTCTTCCCCGGGTCTCCCGCCGTAAACGCCCTCCTCGCGACGCTATATATTTCCGGCCCCCCGAATTTTCTCCTCGCGCTGTGTCCTACGAATATTGACCCCGCATCGCTGAGCGTCATGGTGGCGTTTGCGGTGGGAGGTCTCCTGGGGGATACGCTGTTCCATTTGCTGCCAGAGATTTTTCTGGGCGAGGATCAGGAGGAGAGGGTGCGGTTTGTGCTCGTGGAGCCGAATCGGAATTTGGTGCTGGGACTGGCGATTCTGGTGGGCTTTATGGTGTTTGTGGCGATGGATAAGGGGTTGAGGATCGTCACGGGTGGGACGGGACATGACCATGGCCATGGCCATGGGGTGCATTCCCATGGAGGAGATGAGGATGCGGCGGTCGTGGCCACGGGTGTGGAGGGCGTGGGAGAGGGAGCACTCAAGGCGAGGAAGAAGACGGGGAAGAAGGCAGGTGGAAAGAAGGGACCAAATAAGGAGAAGGAGGTGAACCCCAGTGTGAAGCTGGGTGGCTATCTGAACTTGATGTGCGTTCTCCCTGTCTTGTCTTTGAGAGAAAAGGACAAGCCCCCCCGCCCTTTTTCTTATGTGTTGGACCTTAACCCGCACAGAAGAAAAGAATCCTCTCTCGTCTTTGGTTTGGACAAGACACCAAAAACATCGGTATCCTGCGGATTGCAATGCTAACACCATATAGTGCCGACTTTACACATAACATCACCGACGGCCTAGCCATGTCAGCCAGCTTCTACGCCTCCCCCACCATCGGCGCCACCACCACCGTCGCTGTCTTCTTCCACGAAATCCCCCACGAGGTTGGCGACTTTGCCCTGCTGGTGCAGTCAGGCTTTTCGAAACGAGCCGCCATGGCGTCGCAGTTTGTTACCGCTATTGGCGCCTTTCTCGGAACACTCATTGGGATTGCTGTGCAGGAGATGAGCGGTGGGGGTGCTGCGGACGCGGACGCGGAGAACTGGATGCCTCGGAATGGGGGTTTGTGGGGGACGAGTTTGGTTTGTTCTACCTTATGTTCTTCAAGGATCATGCCTTGATTCCTTTGCAATTGCATTCTCGGATCATCAGCTGACCTGTACAGACCTGGGGCGATATGCTGCTGCCCTTCACGGCGGGCACCTTTCTCTACGTGGGCACCGTGGCCGTGATCCCGGAGCTGTTGGAGACGGGCCCGCGCAAGATGGAGGAGCTGCGCAAGACGCTCGTGCAGTTTGCGGCGGTGGCGGTTGGGGCGGGCATCATGCTGTATATCTCGTGGCATGACTGAAGGCGTCGTTTCATGGCTGAGGGAGCCTCATGGTCAGGGAGGTGAGGAGGATAGGAAAGCTGGAGTAGGTAAAATAGGTGGCCGAGGTGTAGATGTAGGTCTTTATTGTAGGATTTATGGCTTGGAGGATGTCACGCGTTATGACTAATCCCGGTGCAGCTCACGTTTTTTTTGTGCAAGGCCAAGGTTGTTGGAACGCGGAGCTTTCTTCGAGACATAACCCCTATGATGAAGACCTGCGCCTAGACTTATACTTTGCTATGCAGTATTCTATACGCCTCGCTGAGCCATGAATTCAGGCCGCTCCCTACGCTGGTGTTTATGTGGCACTCTAGATTTGAAGTCAAGCCACAGAATCAAGCCTTACACCTATGTCATGCTATATCATGCAGTTCTCCTATGTAGCCTGCACCAAGACAACAACAATGTCAAGACGCCCAGAAAACTATTTTCTTCCAGTTGAGTCTTGTCATTCGCGCACTTCGCCCCGGCAGCCTTCTTGGCCAACAAAAGGGCCTCACATGCTCCTCACGATGCGTTTGCACAACGAGCGATAGGTATTCTGCAGGAAGCATGAGGACGGTACATATCACGGTGGCATCAAAGAAAGGTGTTGTCCAAAAATGGGGCGCACTATATAGAAGCCCCTTACCTATATCGGCGATAAAAGACAATGACATCAATGCATAGTAAGGCAATGGTCGTATGGGCGGTGCCCGCTCAGGCGATGCGCAGAGACAGCCTGCCCAGGGGGTTATCTAGCGATGGCCGCACACATGGATTACGGGAAGGCCAGAGATCGAAACGGTCGTCATCCGAACCTCCCAACATGTCGACGATCTCTGTAAATGGCTCCCGGCAGAGTTGTCGTCTCTTGATGCGCATGTGTATGTAATGTGTATTCAGGGGCGTCTCTAAACACTTTGCCTAAGTGTCGCCGATCCGGCTTGATCCGCACAGAGATCGTCGTGTCGGGCTTGTGGTACCATACGGAAGGGTAGCGTTATACCTACCTCATAGCCTACATATATATATATGTACATACATAAGCTTGAACTCTGGAGTTTCGATGGAGGTCCACCCGCCGGGAATAACACCGGAGATGTTCCATGGCAAGGGGGTGGTCGCAAATTGCAATGAGGTTTCAGTGTTCACTGTTCAGCCCTTCAGCGGGCTTTTGGCAACCTTGTCCTCCTGTTCCTGTTTGTTCTCGTGCCGCAGGGAAGCAGCAATGCAGGAAATGAGGCGATCTCAGACAAAGTACATACAACACTCAATTACGCGCCCATTGCATGAATTCGGTCGTCCACGCGCTAACCCGGGCCGCGACCGGCGGCGAGGGTCCTGGTCCTGGCCGCATTGCATACTTACCTAATACAGGTATGTACCTAACCGACTGACGATGGAGACTTTCAGTCAAGTCAGGTCAAGTCAGGTCAGGTCAGGTCAGGTCAGGTCAGGTCAACGGTCCGGAGTCCGGACGCCGGAGTTCGAGACAACACACCACCACACCACTCATCCGGGATCCGCATCCCGGTTTTTTTTCTTCGCGCGTGGTGCGATTGATGCGATGGATCATGGGCAGACTTCCTTGGCCATGAGGGTGTTCTCATCCTGGGTGGAACATGTTAGGTATATAACTCCGTATGCCGATTGCACCCTTCTTTCTCTATTCCGTACCATGCACCGAGTACATACGCTGTAAGCATACTCCAGTGACTCCTGATTTAAAAACTTTGGGAGAACGAACGCACGGGTTTCTTGGGCTATTTCTCCGTTTCCCCAAGTTTTTCTTTTTGCATACCGTCCCCTACGGAGTGTGGTGAAGGATTTTGCGTACCTAATCTGGAGGGAAGATTCCCTAACCAAGCAAGCCCCGCTTTCGTGGTCCCGAAAAGAAGACGATAGGTAACCTCACGAGTCACATGGCTGATTTATGGCTTGTTGAGTTACATACCTATGATATGATCCTTGCTGTCTTTGCGATGCATTGCATCTGGTTACACGTATCTAATTCCCTGACGGTCAGGTGCCGAAGGACTCAAGGAGTCGTTCGTTTCTCAAAGTGTAGTCATACATATGCCGCAGCGCAATGAAAAATATGGTGCGCGGCGTTACAGCTAATAATGAGTGGGCAGCCGGTTACATTCTTCCCTCAAGGTACTTGCAGTAGGCACATCACATCATACATGTCTCTTGAGCTTTGTTTCACGCGGAGACCTCGTCGGCTCGCGAGTCGCAGCGTACCTAGCTACACGACGAGATAGGTATCTGGCCGGAATGAACTCAGAACAAGGCTTCAACAAATGGTGTGGTGCAACTTCATCAAACAAGTCATTCCCTGATCATAGCATGGCAAAAGTTCTAAGTCTACGTGAGCAAATTGCCTCACAACTTACAAGCCACAAAGGGGAACAAACTAGATTGGCGGGGAGGGGAAAATTGACGCAGAAGTTGGATTTTTGCACAGCGCTCCAACGTGCCGTTTCCGGGTTCCAGAGTCCAGAGTCCAGACTCGCGCTCCACGACAAGGCATGTGACCAATTCGGCCCTCTTTTTGTTAGGATTGCCCAACTTTGCCGGGCATTCTTCATGCATGCATTAGGTACATGGAAGTTGGAATTATCTAGTCCAGTTCACCTGCATGCGACCTGTATCCTGCACAGAAGCAGAGGCCAAGTTCTGCGGCGCGTGTTTCTCGAGGGCAGGCGTGAGAATCGACTGAAGAGAGAGCCGCAGGGAGCACTTCCTGCCAGGCTGCAGAGATGGTGGGAGGAGCATTCGTGAATCGTGATGGTGGGAGGAGTATTCGTGAATCGTGATGGTGGGAGGAGTATTTCGCGATGGTGGGAGGAGCCTGAGCAGCCACATGGAGCATAGGAAAATTATCATGGCAGGGCGTGCGACAATGGCGTGCGACGGTGGCGTGCACTTGCCAACTGCCAACTGCCAACTGCCAACTGCCAACTGCCAACTGCACCGCTGGTCCGCTACTGTACCGGCATCGGCCCCAGGTGTCGCCAGCTGTTGCCACCTGCTGCCAGCCACCAGTACCCGATGGGCCGGATGGCTGGCTGGCTGGAGCTTGCGAAGCTCTAGAATGGTCGACGCGCTTGCCATCTCCAATATCCATACTCTGTTGACCACGGCGTGTCTCAAGTGACGGACGATAAAAGAAGACTCCCATCCGCACCCTTCGCCATGTTTCCGTCGTCGTCGTCAGCTTCGCGCCCTCGCACCCTCGCATTATATCCCCGATTTCTCGTCGTCGATCCTCTGCTCTATCCGCCCTGCAACTCCCTGCTCTGTCCTGCATCATCGAAAGCAAGAGCCTTCCTTGACCTGGCCGTGGGACCCCGTTCCCACAATCGGGCCAAACCCGCATCATGACTACCGGCACAGGAGCGGGAGCACATCCAAGTAATACTCGCCCAAACAAAACTTCGTTAGCCCTGAAAGCAGGCAACATCAAAATCACAGTCGAGAGACACTTCAACTCCAAGGTCTACACCTCGGGATCGACCATTGCGGGTCATGCTGTTGTGCAGACACAGAGGAACATACCATTTGATGACTTCGACATCATCTTTTCGGGCGTCGCTGCCACGCGGCTGGACTATGTTCAGCAGTATCCAGCCCATTCGCTACGGCCCTTTATGAAGCTGCGGATGCCCATCGAGAGATCGTTTCTGCCAGACAACAAGGTGTTTTCTGCCGGCAAGACATACATCATCCCGTTCAACTTCGTCGTGCCCCATCAACTAACAATCGGGGCCTGCAACCATAAATGCTCGTCGCCGGCCGTCAGAGACTGTCACTTGAGGGTGCCGCCCACCGTTGGATACTGGGAGGCTGACGATTTAGCGCCAGAGATGGCCCAGATTGAGTATTCCGTACAAGCCAGAGCGTATCGCAAAGCCACGGAACCAGGACAAGCGCCTCAGAAGATTCTGCAAGGCCACCACCTCGTCAAAGTGCTGCCCGCTCTTCCCGAAGACGCGCCTTTGGATATCACCTGGATGGATGAGAGATATACCATGTCGAAAACCAAGACGATTCGCAAAAACCTCTTCTCGGCCAAGGCTGGCAAGTTGACCGTCTCGGCAAACCAGCCCAGTGCCATTATGCTCTCTGCCGATGGCCACACGGCATCTGGCTCTGTCGCGCGCATCGCCTTTCAGTTTACCCCGTCGTCGGCGGACTGCGGACCCCCCAAGATAAACTCCGTCTCGGGAAAGATTTCATCCTTCACTTTCTTCGGCGCTGCACCCACTGACTTGCTGCCCAATCTCGGAAGCCGCTCCACTTACACCCCGAACCCGTCGCTCAGCTACAGTGCCACCACCAGTCTGTTCAACAACGACAAGACGGTGGAAAAGTTGCCATGGCAGCTGCGAAATCTATCTGCACGTCGAGATTCAGGCTACTCTAGTTTGGATATCACCGATGAGGACCAGTCTGAAGCCGACTGTCCTCGCGCCGCCAAGAAGTCGAGGAGATCGTGTCTCATTCGACACGAAGCGGTGGTGGAAGTTCCTTTCAACATCCCGCTCTCCAACAAGAAGATCTTTCTCCCTACCTTTCACTCCTGCCTCATTTCTCGCATCTATACGCTGCACCTCAACATCTCTGTTGGCCCTACCAACACGACCATGTCCCTAGCCGTTCCTTTGCAAATCGGCGTCGACACGATTTACGAAGCCCCAGGCGATGACCTACCGAGCTTCGAGAGCGTCATGGCGCAAGATCAACAACTGGACGACGACACCGTATTGGATCGACGTGCTTTTCAACGACATGTTCTACAAATTCCCGAATTATCGGAGCATCCTGTTCACACGCTTCCCGGCTACGACGAAATCAGTCGTCGTGCTATTCAAGCTTTTTAATTTGAATAACCTCAGACGCACCTCACCATTTCTAATGCAACGCTACTACTGTACTCTAATTTTTTTGCTACCTGGCGAGTCTGCTTTTCTACATCTCACTCTTTTATCCTGTTTGGGGGCGGTGTTTCTTGGTCCGGGCAAGAGAAAAGCCAATCGATCTTGTTTTACGGAGTCTTTAGCTTTGAGCTACGAATGGGCAGAAGCGAAGTTTTGATTCTGAGTCGGATGAAAAGTGGTGGTGTGGTAGTCGCCATGCTTGGTGGTGATGTGGTGAGAGCATGTGAATGAAGTGTTTGGACGAATTGAAGCCCGGAACACAAGCCCGGAACACAAGCCCGGAACACAAGCCCGGAACACAAGCCCGGAACACAAGCCCGGAACACAAGCCCGGAACACAAGCCCGGAATACAAGCCCGGAATACAAGCCCGGATACTGAGCCCGGATGATGATTGATGATACCTCGACGACGATACCCGACGATGACACCCGGACAGATACGTTGAACCATGGCTGCATTGGCACTGATGAGATAACGACATACTTGATAGCCACGACACATCAACGATGCAATACTAACAGGAGTAGACTAATACTTAATGTGCAACGAACGGGAACCCCATACAACTTGATCACGGCGTGTAATATGATATTGAGCTTTACTGATACTTATTCAGCAGCAACTAATGCCAATGATGTGTAGACTCAACCCCGTATACAGCCACTCGATGCTCATATATAGGTATTGACATCAGCAGGCCACATGATACGGTGTTAATCAAGGATACCCATTAACCAACATTTTTGCAGCTCAGCGACGAAGTATAGTCTAGCAACTTTAGCAAGTGATGCGACCGCAGTGGCATTTTTTTTTGGGGGGGGGGGGGGGGGGGCGCAATCTACGGGTACGTCTTGGAATACACATGTACTCTGTACCTTTGTACAAGTCTGAATCCCCCAAGCCACCGGCCCGAAGTCGTACATCCATCCGGCAATTCGGTATGTAGCGCCCATTTTGCTCAACTCACCGACCGGTAAAGCACCTTGAAAAGCAGCCACCTGGAGACTGGCAGAGCCGCTCGTGGAGCCGACAAGTTAGGACAAAAGACGGGGAGGAAATAGGCGAACGCTTCACATAACCTTATCTACGGCAGCCTCTTCTCACGAAGACGGGCTCCTCGGATTTCCCAAGTCACGCAGCACGTTAAGATGAATCGGCGATTGGAAGGTTGCCCCGCGCGTACCCCGCTTTCGTGACCACGATGTACTCCGCATGTACGGAGTATTTCGTAGGAAAAACAGAGGGGAAAGGGAGTTCGTGTTTGGCGATGTGGGTTGTCGTTTTGGTGGTTTCATGGCGGATGGGCTACGCTCTGTGCGTGGAATTACTTGGCTTTTGGGTCAGGTTTGGAGACTTGGAGATGGCCATGAGTCCATACGAGCCGAGTGAACTCGAGACTCGTGAGTGAGTCGATTTGTACTATGTATGTACAAGCCCCCTATGAGGTACATACATACATACATACTCCGTAGGTAGTACCTCTCAGGTACGTAGGTAGGTACCTGTACAGAGATTGAGTCCACGAGAAGAGAGATAGGGCCCCACAATCTGGACCAATTCAAAGGGACCAACCAATACTCCGTACGGCAGTGACCATCGTAAGATCCCCACATTTTCCACCCTTCAATCTTCATTGCCGGCTCAGTCCACCAACCCCATTCATTAGTATCCTGAGCACGACCCGTCGTACGAGGAAACACTTCCAGTCTCCTTCTCCCATTGCAGCGAGCTGTCTGCGCAATATCCCATCCCAATTTCGACATCGCCTTCGGATCCCGGGGTTCCCTCATCGTGTGCTCCATCGACCCTTAGTTGGGACACCCTATCCGATCATTTGTTGGCGTGTGCGGCTTATGTCGTTCCCTGCGTGACGTGGTGTAGCACTTGAGTACTGGAGGTGTTTTTGCCAAAACCCATCTACACACTTGCGGGTACTCTGTGCCGATTCCACTCGCTTTCTTGGATTTCCCTCGAGGATACAGACGAACGCGTCTGTGCTGCAGCCCGCTAGCTGGTGGCCGGTTTAATTCATTCTTTGGGTGTATAATCTTTCGATAGGTGTCTGAACGCGTCTCTAACTTATACCCCGGGGACTTTATTTGCTATGATCGCACATTGCCAGACGGTCCATCGCTCGCCGTGAAGTCGAGTCGAAAACGTACGAATCGGCGTTACGAAGCTGTTGCTCTTCGGGAGGAGGTGCACAAGATTACTCGCAAAAGTAAACGGAAAGAAAAAGAAATAGAATCGGAAGCCAAGCAACAAAAAAGACGAGTCGCATAATTCACGCAGCGTGAGGATGATTGCTGGACCGACGGCTGGCTTGGCTGGCCTCTTGTCGTTGGCGCTGGTTGGCTCGTCGCATGCTTTCTATATTCCAGGTAATAGCAGAAGATGCAGCTTTTTTTGACACACCACCCAAGCCTTCGCTGACGTGTAGGTAGGCTGGTCCATCAAGAGCTACAAACAGGAGCAGCAGATCCCTCTCATGGTCAATAAGATTTACTCCGACAACACACAACTCCAGTATGCCTATTACGATCTGCCGTTTGTCTGTCCGCCGACGGGCCAACACAAGGCTGGCACGGGATTGTTCAGCGGGCAGAGTATCTCGCTCAACTTGGGAGAGGTCCTTCGAGGAGATCGAATCAAGACGTCCGACATTGAGCTCGCCATGACGAAAGACAAGCCCTGCGACTTTCTCTGCAGCAAGGACTTGTCAAGTCACGACCTGAAGCGAACTCAAGAGTTGATTCGGAACGGATACGTGGCGGAATGGATTGTGGACAACCTTCCTGGAGCTACTAGCTTTGTGACGGTGGACGGGACCAAGAAGTACTATGCGGCTGGGTTCAAGCTCGGCTATACGGAAGTGTCTCCCAGTACCGGAAAAGCTCGCTACTACCTTCACAATCACTTCACCATAGTGATCCGGTACCGTTCCGCCGCCGGTCGTGCAGGCGAGCGCGGCGAGAAGATCATCGTGGGGTTCGAGGTCTATCCGAAGAGCATTGGCAGTGGAAATCGCCGGGACAGCCAAGGATGCCCCATGGACCTGCAGAATGTGGACGGCGCATTGCAGCTACACATGGCGGCTAACAAGACTGTTGAAACAGTACCAGGAAACGCCGAATCGTCCTCTCGTCCCGCTCTTCTGGACGATGACAACGACGGCTCAGCGACCGAAGGGTCCATCAATATCCCGTACACGTACGCTGTATATTTTCGAGAGGACAACAGCATCGAATGGGCGCGACGCTGGGATCTCTACTTTGTCAACCAAGAAGAAGGGTCTCGCATCCACTGGCTTGCCATTATCAACTCGCTCATCATCTGCGGTTTGCTCACGAGTATCGTGATGATCATCCTCGCCAAGACGATCCGCTCCGACATCAAGGGGTACAAGGATTCATTGGCCGAGGACGGAAAGTCAAGGCTCTGGCGCAAACAGCGATCTGGGATGCGCTCGCCAAAGGAGAAGCCAGGTCTGCTCGAGCAAGGAGACGATGTGCACAATGCCGACGTATCTTCGGATGACGATGCCCTCGAAGATGTGAGTGGATGGAAGCTACTCCACGCGGATGTGTTCAGGACTCCGCGATTCGGCAATCTCCTTGCGCCTCTTGTTGGCTCCGGCATGCAACTCATGTTCATGGCGGTCGGGCTCGTGCTGTTAAGCGCATTGGGCGTGTTGAATCCCAGCTTCCGCGGTGGCTTCATCAGCGTTGGCGTGGGACTCTTCGTTTTCGCCGGCCTTTTTTCCGGCTATTTTTCTGCGCGCATCTTCAGGAGCTTCGATGGCAAAGACTACCGAGCCAACGCGCTCGTCACGGCTCTTTTATTCCCCGGGCTCACCTTTGGACTCGTCTTCGTTCTTAATCTCTTTGTCTGGGCGCAAGCCTCCAGCACGGCCATTCCTTTTGGCACCCTCATCGTCATTGTGTTTCTGTGGTTGTGTATCCAGGTCCCGCTCGTCTTGGCCGGTTCGTACTTGGGGTACACAAAGGCCGGCCCATGGGAGCACCCGACGCGGACGGCACCCATGGCCCGCCAGATCCCGCGACAGGCGTGGTATATTAAGTCGATCCAATCTGTTCTCCTTGCGGGTCTAATACCCTTCGCTGTTGTCTTCATTGAGCTCCTCTTCGTGTTCCAGTCCATGTGGCAGGACAAGAGTGGCTATTACTACATGTTTGGCTTCTTGGCCGTAGTATGCGTCATCTTGGCCGTAACCGTTGCCGAGGTGACGGTCGTGACCATGTACATCCAGCTGTGCTCCGAGAATCATCAGTGGTGGTGGCAGTCGTTCCTCGTGGGCGGCGCCAGCGCCTTGTGGGTGTTTGGCTACAGTGTGTGGTACTATTTCTTCAAGCTTCACATTACGGGCTTGGTGAGCAGCATGTTGTTCTTCAGCTACAGCTTCATGGCATGCTGTGTGTATGGCCTCTTGACGGGAACGATTGGATTTCTCAGCGCGTATGCTTTTGTGAGGAGAATATATGGGTACGTGCTACTTTCCACTGACCATATTTGCCAAGGGGTGCGTTGTATTGCAGACATGAAATGTGACGCTGATAATACTACAGGGCCATCAAAATCGATTAGCCAACGGATATTATGTTTCAAATACTCGCCATGTAGAAAACTCTGTATACCTTCCCGCCTTCCACTTTTAAGTCCTGGACAGTCGCACTTTCATCCGAGCCACGTACCCTCTTCGGAGGAATAGCTTGGCAAGCGCTCGCGTCAAGTCTGGCTCGTGTGGAACGGCTGACACAGGCGTCGTGGGCTAGGGGGCAGAAGCAGGACCTTGTGTGATTTCAGTCTCCGCCATAGAACAAATGTTAGCGTCTACCGAGTTCGTTCATTCCCCGACAAATGGTATGAATGCAGAACATTCGGTCCGAACTCCGTCGGGCTCTTGGTCGTCACATGTGCCATGTGCCAGTCGACATTGGCCGTACTATGAATTGTAAATACATTCCACGCGCAACGGGCCTAATTACTCGAGATAGACCAAAAATATATCAATATGAGGTTCTTGCTTGGCATCCACTTCCCTTGTTGATGTTCATTGCCGAGACAGTGTTACATAATACCTATGTAGGCACGTCCCATCACGTGTCCAAGGGACGTTTGCTTCGGCCCGAGCTTGATATAAGTACTGGATGGAATGAAAAAGCATTGAGATTGCTAGAATGGCTGAATTCGATACTCACCAATCTGGAAAACTATGCAGATCAATGTGAAACGAAGATCACTTAACTTGGGTCTAGTCTAAATCACAAAGACACATCAATTGTCTCAGTATCACGTTCTTTGAGGTATGTACGGAGTACCAGCTTTCATTTTGGAAGAAGCCTTCAGTTCGCCATTCAGGTCCATCTTTCTTGAAAGGCCACTCCAATGTCCATCGCACTTTTTGGCCAGATTACCCATACCATCCATCTTGCTTGAGCCTATCGACCTTTCCTCCGTTGATCCTGTTTAGTTCCTCGAAATCCCTATTGCCAAATCATACACAAGTTTGTTCCCTTCTACATGTACTTTCTCTTTTCTTTGGTGTGACGCGGCCAGGTACCGTTGATACCAAATGTGGCTCCACTCCGAACCTTTGTGCCGTCAGTTAGGTAGGTATGTATTGTAAGTTTGTAACCTACCTAGGTATGTATAGTCTGCGAAAGGCTATGCGAAGAGAAATTATCTGGCGTTGGCATACCGCTCCATGGGTTTGGAAACAATGTGTCGGGCGCAATATTTCGTTGCCACTGTCCACTCCGTGTGGATCTATAGCAGATACCTTAGGTACCTACATACCTGTTTGAAGCACGGCTGGCTCAAGTCCACTCTATGGGCGGAAGCGATGTAACACGCGCAGGTCTGTCATGTTTCGCCCCGTGAGATTGAAAGCGATGTGACGCCGCACATGGTAAAAAAAAAAAAAAAAAAAAAAAGGTTCGTTCACGTGAGATGGGAATAAGTAAGATGGACGCGCATGGCTGGAGTCATTGGTCAATGGTCCGCAATGTGTCTCGCAGGACATCATACCGAGACGAGTCTACCGGTACACAGAGCTCACCGACTATCGAATTGTCACAATGGCCGATGCTTCGGAGCTTGGAACAAGAGAAATCCTTGTATGTATCACAGAGAAATAATCGGCTTTGGCTCTCAAAAGGACTCTGGAGGAGTCAATTCTCCCCCGAGCCTGGAGAGGCCAACTCTACCATCTACATATCCATGAACCTCAGACTAACATGTCTATGTCTCCTCTGCTTCCTGCTGAATGGCTCCGAGTGAGCGGAGATGATCCTCCGTAACGCGGTTCGGAGCCGGAGGTGAGCTCCGTGCCGCTCCTGCTGCAATGCGGATATCCTCTATCACGTGTGCGGAAATGTCCACAGTTCAATCTAGGGATCCCCAGTCCATCCTGCATTAGAGCGAAAATGGCGTGGTTTCATCAGCACTGAGAAATAAGTCGATCATCCATTAAGTCTGGCTGTTGGAAATGGGAAGGGAAGCTGTTCGGCCATTTGCGTGACGCCCTCGCGTCGTGACTCGTGACTCGTGGGTGGTGAGTTGGCATCAGGTACATGATTTGTTTTGGACTGTGAGACGGGGAGCATCCACCTCGTCAAATAATGGCACACATAGTTCTCGGGCGCTTGCATTTTTCCTTTCTTATCAGAATCGTTAATAAGGATAATTGGCACGTGGAAAGCGATGACTTCGCCTTCTAAGTTCTGGTAAACTCTGGTATATAAATGTGAGAATCGGATTACCCCTACAGACTCGCCCAAAAGGCCAGAATACTAACTTAAAGCTGGCAGAAAACCGGCTTGGTGCGAGATATAGTGCAGGGCAACAACAACCCTGGTCGGGTCGTCAGTGGTCAAAGAGTTCGGAAGGGCACATCACGTTGTGTAATTAGCCTAGCTCTATCATGTATGAAATATGGATATAACTCACTCAAATACAGTTCAGCAAAGCATGCAAGGGTGTGGTTTGTTTTGAAGGCTGGGCTAGTCGTTTGACGGGCTTGAAGATAAATTGAGAGCCGCTCCCACGCCGCGTCTTACTCCTTGCACACAGAAGTTCAGAACAACACACACCAAGCAGAACATTACTGTGGACACAAAAAAGACGCAGCAAAAATTCAACACGGGCCCCAGACAGAATGAACGTCGAAGAGTTCCTGGAAGCTGCCAAGGCGGCGATTGAGGATGGTACGTTTATCGCGTGTTAGTCGTGAATTGGGACTATGTATGCATGTGCATATACATGTACATACATACCTACCTACCTAGGCATTGGCCCGGGGCTTGCCGAGTCGAAAGATGGGGTCGGTCCCGAGACGCAAACCAATGAACATGGAGGATCGGTGCTGCCTCTCGGCTCACGGAACGGTTTCCCTTACACACAGACACACACAGACACACACACACAGGCACACAGTGCACCCTTATTACACAAAACTAATATGCCTTCGTCAATTCAGCTGCCGAGTACCAGGAAAATGTCTCAACAAAACGCGTCATCTCCGGTGTACAGCCAGGCTACCTCAATTCTCTAATGCCGACCTCGGCGCCGACCGACCCCGAGCCCTTTTCGGTCATCCGGGCCGACTTCCACGACAACATCATGCCCGGCATGACGCACTGGCACTCGCCACGCTTCATGGCCTTTTTCCCCTGCCACAGCAGCTACCCCGCCATTGTTGCCGAGATTTATGCCAACGCCCTGAGTGGTGCCTACTTCAACTGGATCTGCAGCCCCGCAGCAACCGAGCTGGAGGTGATTGTCTTGGACTGGCTGGCCCAAGAGCTCAACCTGCCGGAATGCTTCAAGTCAAACGGATCCACGCGTGGCGGCGGCGTACTCCACGGCTCGGCCAGCGAGGCCGTCCTGACCATCATGGCAGCCGCGCGGGATAAATACGTGGCAGCCCGGACGAAAGACATGCCAGACGGCGAGGACAAAGAAGACGAGATATGGCGCGTAAGAAGCAAAATGGTCGTCCTGGGCAGTACAGGCACCCATTCATGCACTCAAAAGGCGGCAAATATTCTAGGACTGCGCTTCGAAACGATTCGCGCGCATCAAGAAGACTCATTTTCCCTCCAAGGCCGGCACTTGGCTACCAAGCTGGAGCAGCTTGAGGCAAGGGGCCTTGAGCCCTTCTTCCTGACTGCCACCATGGGCACCACCGATGTGTGTGCCGTGGACGACTTTGAGGGTATTGCAGAGTCGCTGAAGCAGAGACTGGCACGGGGGAAGTATCCCGATATCTGGGTTCACGTCGATGCCGCTATGGCTGGTTCTGCGCTGATACTCCCAGAGCACAAACACAACACTAAGGCATTCCACAACTTCTCCTCCTTTAATTTTAATCCTCATAAATGGCTGCTCACTGGGTATGATTGCTCCGCGACATTTGTGCGCTCTCGGGCGGATCTCGTCAACACGCTGTCTATTAAACCTGCTTACCTGCGTAACCGGCCCTCTGACGACGACACCACCGAGTACAGAGACTGGCAAATCGCGCTGGGGAAACGCTTCCGTTCTCTGAAGCTGTGGTTTGTGCTGCGTAGCTATGGTATTAGCGGCCTACAGGCACATGTCAGGAATGGCATCAGCATGGCGGAAAGTCTAGAGCTAAAACTACGTACGCGACCGGACCTTTTCACCGTCTTTACACCCGCGCGCTTCGCGCTCGTGACTCTGAGGGTGGTGGGACGCGATGTGGACGAGATGAACGCCAGGACACGGAGAGTATTCAGTAGGGTCACTGACGGGGGTGAGTATTACTTGACGAGCACGATTGTGGAGGGCAAATCGGTGATTCGGGTCACTTTCGGGGTGAAGTCGGTGCGTGAGGAGCACGTGGAGGGGGTATTCGGGGTGCTGGTGCGGGAGGCAGAGAAGGAGTGTCGTGAGAAAATCGATACACCTTCATGTTTTGCCAAAGCACCTGAGCGTGAGGGTCGTCTTTGAGCACCTGGCAGGCATTGTCGACGTAGTTCATACGTAGAGTCACTTCTTTACAGAATAGTATTAGGCGATAGCAATGCATAGTTTAGGTCAGTAAATCGTTTTACACAGCTCAAGCTTGAAGCGCGCTTCATGAATCATATATCTGTGGACCGTGAACTGAGACAGCAGAAGCCCGCTGCTAAGCGGCTCCTGACCGGTGACGAGGGTCTTTGCAAGAAGATGACTGCAAAGAATACTGTAAGTAGTAGTAGTAGTAGTTGTTGTTGTTGTTGTTATGTATTTTACACCCCTGCGTCCCAGTTTTGAGCATACTAGGGTGTGCAGGGCTAATCCCGGGTTCTTCTAAATACAAGCCAGTTTTCCCCAAAGAATATCCTACATCTCGGTCGCCAAAGGC
>SRPO01000131.1:0-60700 GCA_018360065.1 Claviceps pazoutovae
TGTGATGACGTTCGTTGCTCCGGGGCCCGAAGTAACGAGGACCACGCCGGGCTTGCCGCTCGCTCTCGCGTACCCTTCCGCCATGTGGCCGACGCCTTATTCGTGTCCGGGTAGAATGAAGTCGAAATATTTTGAGTTGTAGATGGCATCGAAGACCGGCAGGATGGCACCGCCAGGGTAGCCGACTACAGGAGTCAGCCCCAAGAAGTAACTTAGAGAGAGTAGGAGTACAAAGCACATTGCAAGAGAATGGTACCTGTACGTAGAGCAGGATCGTGACATACAGATATGCTTTACATTTTGCCTCAACATCATCTCGTGAAAGATTTCGCCTCCCGTCTTCCCGATGAACCTAGTTTCGTGAGCCGATGATTCAAGAAAGCATTTAAAAGGGGTCTCATAGATGGGAAAGAGCCGCATTTGGAATTTTCTTTCCAACTGCTTGTTTCAATGCGTACGATTCGTCCATGTCGGGCTTTGTCCGATTCGCCAATGGCTGCGCATGGCTCTGACTGTCTGTGTTGAAAGAAGGACTCGGTACCGCACGCACGCAACTATGTACTCAAATATCAGTAGGTTTCTCATCTCAAACTCCACGACTCATGTTTATGTAGTTGTCGAATTCCACCGCCATGTTCGTGTTCCAAATTCCAATCTCTTTTTTCGTAGCCGAGCGACCTGCAGCCGATGTCGGCATAAGTGTTACGTGTATTCTCTACTTACGGCGCAGAAGAAGTTGCTGCAGCGGCGGTCGCTTGACTTCGTTGCCCGGATGGAACCTTTCTCGAAGTCTTGACAGCAGCAGGAGATGTTGTGGATGTGAATGATCGCGTTTGGGTTGCGGCCTGCAAGGCCTTGAAGGCCTGGCGACTTCGGAGCATTGCAAATTGTGCTGAGAGCCGACCTAGTTTTCTCGTCTGTCGCCTACTCTTTACGCAATGGGGTCGAACGAGAATAACTCGGCTAGAAATTTCGAAATCCGTATCAGTGTCTCAAAGGTGAAGGATACATCGTCGGTCGAGTCGTGTTCCTATCAGATTTACTATGTAATCTGATGGAAGATGATTATTTGAGTGAATGTCGATAATATTGTCATTTGATGGATTCTGTTGGAACCGCTCTAACACCGATAGTCGCAACCGTCTAAGACAGTTCCACGAAAATACAACAGAGGGTCCACGGAGCTGTCAACAGTCACGGACTCCGGAGGTATCACGAAGAGTCACAGAGTGAGACCGATCGTGAGGGAACTGAGAGGGGAACGCAATCGGTTGACCGTTGCAGCTTGGCAGCATATCTTGGCTCGTGGTCCAACAACCACGAGCCGTAGATAGATATCTAGATCCCATCCTCGCTCTAGGGGAGGGAAGCCAAGAAAATTGAACCCAGATTCGTTTATGCTTCGTTTTGCGTGCATGCCGTTTATGTATTTGTTTCCCCTACGAGCCGATAGATTCTGATCATGTATTCTCCAAAGTTCCTTTAACTGGCCTCGAACATGGCTCCACATTAAGTCCAAAATGGCTCGTGGAAAACCTCAGTCATGCAGCCTCATGCTTGGTACCTGTGGCCAGCATCGACAGGCCACAGTGGGGTCTATCGTGAGAATAGCAACTTCAGTGGTTCCGGCCTCGTAATGTTTGACTGACGCCATGTTTGGAAAGTTTTAGATGCTCGTGTTATATGCGATGTTTGTTTTGAACGCCGTAATCAAAGATTTCCGCTATGCGCGTATAAGTGAAGATATAATGCCAACATCTTCGTGCAGAGCAAAGATGATACACAATCAGGGAGTGGAGTGCCGTCTACATGCCCAGCATTGTAGACACCATCTCTTGAGCAGTGTTTTCGCTCGGGCGCAGCCCTTCCATGCTGACCACTCGGCTCCAGGAAGCTGGTCGAGACATGGACGCTGGACTGGCGCTCATGGAGTAATCGTACATGCCGTGCGGGATAGTGCCTTGATTGGCGGGATAGGAGGGGAGCGACACCAATGTCCATGCTGTAGTAGGAGTGGTGCGGACTCTGCTCCATTGGCATGGCGTACATCAGTGGCGAACCGGCTTGCTCGAGTAAGTCCTGCGGCATCTCGGGTGCAATTGGGGCGCATGAATCATCCACGGGCCAGACGGCTTCGTTCGGGATCGGGAACGGCGTGACGGGATGAGGACCGCTTGTCGCATCGTCGCTAATTGTGGTATCGCCCTGGCTGGTGCTACTGGGCGTTGAGATCGGCGTGGGAGGCGAAGTGCTGGCGCATGAGGCAACGACGGTGAAGCGCTAGTTGGAGCGCTCGTCGGTCCGATGGCACCAGCGGGCGTCGACGAGCGAGATGACCGTTTTACGTGCCGACTCGATAGCCTGAAGACTGTCGTGGCGATGCTTGAGCGACAACTTTGCCGTGGTCAGTGTCGATGTTGTGGTCCGGAGAGTTGATGGGGCAGCAGCTCCAGTACGGAAGCTGGAAAGAAAACAAAGAAAAAGTTACAGAATAAGAAAGTACATAGCTAAATGGTATCTGAATGCTAGAACTAGGCTTCGTTATAACCTACCGGACACTCCGTTTCCATCACTCCCCTCTCCCCTCTATTTCCACCTCTTCTATACACCGACCTGTCATTACGTGTCTTCCTTCTATAATACACATACATACATGTAGCAAGCACTTGCTGCCAAGATTGTTTGCAACAACAAGAAAACAGTCCATGGAAAGAAAAAAGAGAAAGGCAAAGAAATTAGATACCGACAGGCAAGCTTCGCCCGTCATTGCCAGCAATCTTCTCGCCCGCCCTTTCTTCTTCCTCCACGAGACCAGCCTCGGAATCGTGTTTGCCCAATCCTAGCTGCGTCGTATCCCAGCCCTGGCTCTCCAAAAAGGCGCGGAATTTCTTGTCCTCCTCCGCAATAGTATCCTGTGACACGTTGGGAATGAAGAAGAAGGCCACGACGGCGGACAAGATGCACAAACTCGAGGCAACCCAGAAGGGATACTGAGCCGATTGGACCGTGCCCTCGCCACCGGCGGCCTGGATGTACGGAAACACAAAGGTGCCGACAAAGGCACCAACCTTCCCGACCGCTGATGCGATTCCGTAGTATCGACCGCGCACGCCAGTCGCGCACGTCTTGGCCGCCAGGAGACCAATGTTGTTTCCCGGACCAAGTTCGCCCAGCGTGAGAAAGATGCCGTACAGGATGGCGAAGCCGGCGATATGGTTCTTGATGCTGCCGTAGACGCCCGCCATGATGTAGCCGACGAGAGATTGGACGACGACACCGCCAATCAGGGTATACTTGGGTCCGATCCAGTCCGACACAAAGGCCCCGAGAATGGTGCCAGGGAGATAAAACATGTTGATGACGGTGTTCCACCCAAAGACGGTCGTCAGGGGGGCTTCGTCGCCGTAGATTCCTGCGAGGATATCGCTCGAGTAGATGCCGAATGCGTATGTGCTGAAGTCGTAGATGAACCAGATGAGACTGACACAGAAGAGACGCCACCAGTAGAAGCGCAGCACGAGGAGGTACGGCGTGTTCTTGCGCATGGATTCCTTGGAGAATTCTTCGGGTTCCTTTAGCCTCATACGCATGACGAAGAGGATGAGGGGGAAGATGACACCGATGCCTAGACTGGTGCGCCATATCGTTTCCAGATGGCTGCTATGGCATGCAGCAGCGACCAAGTCTGGAAACAAGTCAGTCAGCTTGCCTTTCATTGATACTCGTCGGCTGGAAGCCATGAGTCCTGGGTCGAAGAGGTCGAACGTACAAGGAACAAAGGCACCAAACACAAAGCCCCAGTCAATCATGGTGTTTGTAAACAAGATGAACCAACGATGACGGGTACCGCTCTTCAGTTCACCCGTGGACTCTGCGCAGCTCACACTGCCCGCAGGGTACTCGCCTGGACATGAATTGTTAGCTTAGTACCGCATATGCATCGTGGGTGAGCCACGCGAGACGAACCTCCAATACCGATTCCCACGAAAAACCGCCAAGCCGCTAACATGTTGAACATGCCAACGGGTTCACCCTTGTAGTACGAACCAGCCGCGAGGGCGGTGAACAGAATGAGGATGCCCGTCGATACCATGAGGGTGTTCATCCGTGACCAGTGATCGCAGGTGAATCCAAACAGCAGCTGCCCAACGACTGTACCAGCAAAGGCGACATCGGCAACATATTTGGCCGCATTCGAGTTCTTGTACACCGACTTGTACTGCAGCTTCAGAATCGTGTTGACGGAGCCAATGACCTACGAACGCTCAGTCAGTCACTTTGCCTTTGCACCCCTTTCCAACTCGAAGAAAATTCGCCGCCATAGAGAATAGATCAAGTCACTGACATTGTTGATGTAGCCATCTGAGAAAAGACCAGCCCCGCAGGCAAAGACAGGCAACGCAGCCTCGAAAAACGATTTGCGGTCAACGACCGTCTCGGGAGCTGAGTCTTCGCCAACCTCCTGGACGCGACTGTCCCCGGATTTCTGCTTCCAGCGACGAAACATGGCGAGGTTTCGAAGTGCCTTGCTGAGAGCGATGCAAAATCTCGTGAAGAATGTTTTCAACAACACAAGAAGCGCTCGTCTTACACACGCAGTACGAGACGAGGGGAGAGACGTGGGAAGGCGGATAATTAAAGGCGACGACTCGAGGGACACGTGTTGAAGGACGATGCTGTGGTTCGAAGCGGCGGTAGCCGTCCCGTCGAAAGCCGTTGGGGACACCACATGCCACGGCCATGAATACCCATGGCAGCTAAAGGAACCCAGTTGAACTAAAGAAGCTCAAAGAAGCAAAGCAGAAAATGTTCGAGCATAACTTCTCCGTAAGCTCATTCCCAGTCCAGAACAACAAGCTGAGCTGATGCAAACCCCCAGCAGCGGGATTAGCGCAGAATCCTTATCGTCAATCGGTGGGGCCGTCGAGGCCCCACGCTCCACCCACAAGGGCCCAAACTGACTTATGATTGGTTAGATTGCGACGCGCGACGCGTTGGAAAAAGCCGGGGTGCCGTTCCGTAAGACAATTGGGAATGGAGAACTTGAACTTGGTGGCACGAGGATACAGCATCTTGTCTCAATAGGTAATATCGATCATCCGTCCATGACGGCCCGGCGACGCGATCCAAGGAACCGCCATCGTGTGCTTAATTGAACAACATGCAAGCAATCTGAAGCCTCTCGTCAGCAGCTCAACGACTGCGCATAAACGGCCGAGAGGCCGGCGGGAAGGCGCGATGAGAAAGTTTTTTTGCGGGACATGGACGGGGTCTCGCAAGGGACAAGGAAGGAACGCCCTAGCAAAGGCTCGATTTGGTTGGGCGGTGAGCTTGGGATGCGCTCCGGACCTGGAGAGCCCTGCATCAACAGCACGTGCCGGCCGACCGGCGACAATTCAATTCAATTGAATGGAGAAGAAAAAGGAGAAGAAAAAAGGTTAAACATCGTCGGCCCGTCGGCCAACCTTATTGCCTCCTCCCAACATGACGGTCCCTAGAATTGTTTGATGTCCAAGTTGAAAGGCCATCAACATTCAGAGCAATTGCCCGTGGACGTTGCCTACCTACCTATCAGCATTGTCTCACAAACATCCCCAGATAGCTGCACGTAAGACCGTAAGAAAGAGACATGACGGGTGATACAGAGACGGACGTGGGCTAAAGAGGACACAGGAATCCATAGGAATCCATACCCAGGTAGTGTCGCAAAAAATAGCAAGAACCTTGGACTCAGGGTCTGTCTGAAAAATGACTAATATTTCTAGTGACCCAAAATCCTACACTGGACCGATAGTAACACATTCTTTAGGTTTTCGAGCCAGAGCTGGAGCGGACTCCTAGGAAGTGTTCAAAATTCTGGGTGTCTGCCGTTCCCTCTCGATAAAAACATCTGACTGTGTTGCAGCTTCAAGAAGTCGACTGTCAATCTCTTCATTGCAAATCTCTCGATTTTGCACCCGCTCCACAGATGAAGCAACACAACCCTGAACCAACTCTGAATACCCCTGCCAGCTGCATCATCTGCATGTGATGCCGGTGATGGCGGGTGACGATTTGGTGCCAACTGCATCGACCCCTGGACACAAAGTACGTAGACCCTTGCGTCACAAATCGCGCGAGTCGCGCGCGTAAGGTGTTAACATAGTCTCAGCATGGGAGTCGGGAGTCGGGACACATGGAAGTTGAACACAAAGTCGAATTCATCTGGGAATAATCATGCAACGCACGCGGCACACTGCTGGACCTACGAGCATGTTCGTAGACAGGCTGGGACTCGAATCAGTAACAAGTCGTGGCAATGTTTGCAAAGGCAGTGGCAATGTTTGCAAAGGCAGTGGCAATGTTTGCAAAGGCAGTGGCAATGTTTGCAAAGGCATGGCATGTTTTCTCATTGACTTGTTGGAACACGTCACTCAGCCATCGCCCGTGCTAGGATGGACGGGAGGCACATAGGTACACATCTTCAAATCTTCAATGACGTCGCTCGTCTTCGCACGACCAGTGCGGTCGCGCGCATCCCCAAAAACGTCCAGTGCTCCTCAAAGTAAGTACGAACGCATCGCAAGTACATACCTCTTGAGTCTTGACGGCCGCACTGTGTAATCAGGTCCTCATGTTCTGGCCGAGGAGCGTAACTTGCTGACCCTAAAAGTCTTTGCCAAGGCATTTCAGGCGCCAGTGCTCTTCGTGACGTTCACAAATCTTACATCTGACAGCCTCATGCGGCGAAATACGGCACGTGAGCTACCATTTCGGCCGAATCAAGCCAGAGGCAACTCGCACCCGTGACTCGTGAGATTAATGCCAGTGCGTTGCCGCACGGTGGATCGGGATTCGGCACCGCTTCTGAAACACTTGGTGGCGCGTGCAAGGAACAAGAATGTTGTTTGTCGCGACTCGCAACTTCTCCGCGTCAGTCGGCCGAGTCTTCTTGGCAAGTTATCGCCAACATATCCACAAGTGTCACTAATGTTATCAACTGTCACCCACCATCACGAACTATAGCTATCCGCCAACTGTCGCCAACTACGATAAGCTGTCACGAACCGCCATCAGGCGTCGCTAGCTGCCATGTCTGCCAAACACATTGACCTATTACCTCCCTATCTTCTCTCAGGGCTACCACAGGTACGACGAAGTACCTACATCAATTTGCAGCAGCTCCATTTTCGCCCTTGCCCGGAATTCTTCGTCACAGGAATCTTTGCGGTTTCTGACGACATGGCACAACCCATCAGCCTTCTTTGCTCCCCGCAACGACAGCCCAGCTCTCAAGACACGGGACAGACGAAGCTGAGAGCACCCGAGACGGACGCCAATGCTGCGCAATAGGAGGTCCAGCTTCCCGAAATGCGCATCCTGGAAATGATCAAAATGGCTCAGCTCGAAAAAGGAAACCACGCCATGAGACCATCCTGGCGAGAAGCTCTGGAACCCCAGGACATCAACGGGACGCTCCCATCGCAGGGCGGTTCGGGCGATGAAGCAGCCGAAAGCATCATTCCGCCCTCCGGGAGCGCTATCCGTGATGACCGCGACGCAAGAACGAAAACAGAAAGCGCCAACATACCCTCGGCACCTCGCCTGAATAGACCTCGAAAGCGCGCATACCAGATGCTGGAAAAGGAGGCCGGGAAAATACTGAAAGGCTGGACCCCTTCCACACAACCTGGCGCTGGTACACGTGGGTCTATGCGAAAGCCACGTCAGGAGAATTCCGGCGATGTGAAGGCCTCGACCAATTTCAAGTCCCACGGAAAACCAATACCGGACTCCTCGGCGTCCACAACATCTCGTCGCGGTGCTTCCAGAACGGGATGCGCCACGAATGCAGCAACCCCAAGCAATGACTCCGAGAGTGCCGAAAATTTGAACAAGGCGCGGATCTCGCCAAAGGTACAGAAAGGGCGTGTCATGAAAATTACACCGCAAAGTAGGCGCGGAAGAGGACGTCCCAAAAAAGGTTCACATGTCGCAATCAAGTGGTGCAAGGATTTCGACTCTTGTCATTCGAACTCCGTACTACCAGTAATTTCGAGGTACTCTGTACTCCGTATTATCAACTGTTTTAAACTGGTGTTCTGGTTGTCCGTGGACAATCTCGGATCAAGACTACTGGCTGGTGTTTTCACATTAGGGCGTTTTCCGGCGTTCTCAATCATTTGCCGATGATGCAGTCCTGTCGGCCAGACACCCTGCGAGTGCCTTTGTGAGCCATGAAGCCAGTTCGTGCATAGTACCGACAACATTCCATCAGGATACTCCGTACACTCGGTCAAAGTAGTTTTTCCCGTCCTCCTATTCATTTTCCCGTACATGAGGCCTACCTAGATCATAGATGTGATGGCAACAGCACGTGACGGACAAATCGTGCAATGAGGGTCTAATCGTACTCCGTAGTGATCGATCATCATTGCAAAGGGCGCAGGTCTGAGTTGAGGCAAACGGGCCCCGCTGCCGCAAGTATTCACCTACCCACCCATTTGTTTCATGCGAAGAAAAAAGTAGGTAGTCCGTCGGAGGAAAGAATGTACATACAGTCTTCATGCATATTTCAGCATGGCTTGTTTCACTGCAAGCCGCGCGAACATGGCAGCAACAAAACCGCTGTAAGCCGGGCAACGCAAAGCCAATCTCGGCGAAACTATCACGTAGGTACGGGTTGCGTCGACGCCATGTCAGTCAGTGGTCGCCGGCAAGGGATCGGTGTCATTCTAGTCATGATGGGTATGAATTCAAGAACCAAAGTCTGGGAGAATTTCGCGCGAGCCAACTTCATGTTGCACGACTGAGACTACATATGGTTGTGTTGGAGATGGCTGATTAAAGTTTCTGAATGTTGTCACTGCCCAGTGCCAGTCAGTGCCGTTGCCGGCGGCCGCACGCCAGCCCCACACATTTCCTTTTGGGTCCAATTAAATTTAGCATGCTCACGTGCTCAGTTCCACTCACGGCAACAAGCGTCTTCCCACGAGTCACGACTACAGATGCATTCTCAAAGAGCAAGCGTTTACGGGCCGGCTGTTCATCTCTCAACGCCCTCGTCCAACTGGCGATCATGATATGCAGCCGTGTCGTGTGACTACAAGACATACGCAGAATACTTGGATTGCGGCTACGCCCGACGCCGCCACCGCTCGCTCTCTCTCTTACGAGGTCGCGGTGCCATGTTTGCGCGAAATACGCAATGACCACGACGACCACCGAGCCCCAAGCAAAGAGACTGAAACGTGACTTCGGCTCTTCTTCCGTAAAGACCCCTGTCTATACAATACAGACGATCCAGCCTTGCGCTCAGGGAACATCGACGATGGCGGCATCAAAGCCCAAGAGGACCATTGATTTGCTCCCCGCCGAACAGCTTCTCCGCGAATTGCTGCTCGAATGCGCGCAGAACTTCTCTGGGCTCCAAATATGGATCGCAGGCGGCTGGGTGCGGGACCGTCTGCTCGGGATCCCTTCCTCAGACCTCGATCTGGCGCTGAGCAAAGTCACAGGCCGAGAATTCGGCATGTTCCTCGAGAGTTTCTCCGCTCGGCCAGAAATCGGTGCCAAGTACCAGCAAAGAGCCGCTGACTTAGGTATCCCAGACGCCAGGTTCAGTCGGTTCTATATAGTGGAGAGAAATAACGACAAGTCCAAGAAACTCGAGACGGCCGGCGGTAAACTATTTGGCCTGGACATTGATCTGGTCAACTTGCGGAAGGAGGTCTACGATGGCCAGAGCCGAACCCCCAGAATGGAGTTTGGCACGCCAGAGGAAGACACTTTCCGTCGTGATGCGACCGTCAACTCGTTGTTGTTTGATCTCGAGAAGCAAGAGGTCGTGGATCTAACGGGCCGAGGCGTGGAGGACCTAGACGCGCAAATCATGAGAACGCCTCTCGATCCGCGGCAGACGTTCATGGATGATCCATTGCGCGTGCTACGGCTGATTCGCATCGGTAGTAAGCTAGGCTTTACCATCGAACCCACGACGATGCGGTACATGAAGGACGACGACATCCGGGAAGCACTCGACACGATGATTACGCGCGACAGAGTCAACATTGAATTGTTCAAGATCATGAAACATGCACACCCGGAAATTGCGTTTCAGCGTCTCTTCGAAGCTAATCTATATACCCCCGTTTTTATCCGCCTTCACTCACCCCTGCTCCCCGCCTTGCAGGCAAAGTGCTCTCCCCCACCTTCCCAGGGATCACCGTCCACATCGCCCAAACAACCATGGCCGACAACCTGGCCGCGAGCGTACCAGCTCCTCGTATCGCTCTTAAAAGACGCTGGGAGTCTAGGCAAGATGGTTCGCTCGGAGACGAACCCCGAGTACCTCTGGACCATGGCGGCCTATGCGCCATTCGCGGAACTTCGCCATGATAAGCTACGAGAGGCCGTCGAGGAGGCATCCGAATCTCTGCGCACACCATCAAAGCTAGCCAAAGTCTTGGACAGCGCGCTGCGGAATTTCGACTCCATTCAGGACATGGTGCAAACTGTCGTCCAGCAGCCCGAGAAACCACCCCCCCGGAGCGTTGTGGGGATGGCAATTCGGTCCTGGGGCGCTACATGGACAACGCAAGTGACATATGTCATGCTCGCTCTAGCGGTTTCTTCCTCCTCTTCGCAAACGTCTTCTTCTATCGAGGCAGACTCCGCTGCGCAACAAGACGGTGCAGCGGCTGAGAAGCCAGCAGCAGTAGCAGAACGCAGAGAAGAGAATGGGGCTGAAGAAGGAACACATAAAGGCAGAGACGAGATGGTTCAAAGGTATTTCTTCTTCGCTGACTTTGTGTGGCGCGCCGGCCTGCAAGATGCACACCTCCAAAGGCCCATTCTGGATGGAAACCAGGTTCAGCAGCTATTTGGCCTGCAGAAAGGGGGCAAGTTTCTCAAGACGGCGCTGGATGGTCTCGTTGAGTGGCAGTTTGACCATGCGGAGAGTGGAGTGGAGGAGGCGAAGGCGTGGCTGCTGGATCGGCGGGAGGAGTTGGGGATTCCGCAGGGGGGTTGAAAAGGGGCAACTTGCAAGTAAACTGTAATGAGCTCATGAAGTCTAAGGTGACTGAGGGATAGAATAGAAAACGTGAATTTACGTGGCCATGTTTTGTCTGTACTCACCAACTTAGAACCACATGCAACGTGTCGAGGACATAGGGCTGGCTACCCGGCTGAGGGCTCAGGGGCGGATGAAGGCTTTTAATTAGGTCTTGATATGCGTTTTGCGTTATTTTCTTAAATTACAGAAGTTGTGTATTAGTAAGCGTATACCATACACGCGGATTGTTAGGCCCTATTCTGTCCTATTCAGGCCATGTGACATAAATCATGAAGACAGTGCTACTGTGTTAAGTTCAGAGCTCCTGCGTTATCCTGTTGAGCTTGGGTATTATAATATATACTTGTGAACAAACACTGTCGCCTTTTTTTGTTTCCCTATGACAAGCAATGAATGAAACATGAATTGTAAAGAAAAAACTTGAAAGACAAAGAATTAAAGCAAAAGTCCAAGGAGACCGTCGACCGACTCGGCGATTCCTTCAGGCTTCATCTGGGAGAGACTTCCAACGCCGAGGTTCAATGCATCGCAAACGCCATGATATTGGTTTGTTTGCCAACAGCATGAAACTTACAAGTCCGCCGCATGACCCCCCAATCATCCCCCACGCAAACATCAGCGCATCACGATTCAGTGATTCACCAAAACACCACCTCCAAGAACTCCCTCCACTCCCCACCCAATCCATTTGGTCGATGCCCAAACACAACGTCCGCAAACTTGGCCTCCTCCCCCACGGGACGCAGCTCAGCTGCATGAATACGGCACCATTCCGGCACGACGACCGGATTCCCCGCCCCCGCCGCCTCACCCAACGACCCTTCCTCCTCCCACTCTATAATTCGGCGCCCAACAGCGGCATGCATCCTAGCCGAGTGTGCCTTGTCAAAGCAGGCAGCCTCATCCATCAGAGCAATAGCCCGGCGACGAATCCCCGAACTGCGACACTTGCAGGCCGTGATGTAGAGGGGCTGAACAACAGCTGCGCTGTAGGCTATTTCAGGATGTGGTCCTGGATGAAGCGAAGGGTCCTCCGTAGGGGTTATCGCGAGACTGTGGTCTTGTTCGTGGAGAAGATACGTCGAGTAGTCTAGGATGGCGGAGAATTCATCGAGCAGCGTATCGTAGATTGTCTCTCCCGCGTATAATGCTTTGGCGCTGAGGACAATGCCCGTGAGGAATCTCATGCGGAGGTAGGCGTCTTCCGGAGAAGTAAACACGACGTATCTGGGGCTTGCGGCTGTTTCGGGAGGTAGAATATGCGCTTGGCATTGCCGGAGTTCCTGTTCTAATGCCTTGGCTTCGAGGAGTAAATCGAGCGGCTGCGGGACGACGGTCAGATTCTGGTGGTGCTGGATGCTTTCGTTTCTTTGCAGAAAGAGGAGCAGGTTGTTGAGCATGTAGGTGAGTTCTGTGTCTAGCTCGTGGAATGCCGCCGCGGGGACTGTGAGAGAGCCTAGGAGGTCTTGAGGTGGTCCTAGGACGGGGATGTTGGAGGCGAGGCGATCCAGTCGCATAAGGACCATGGCCAGGTTGTGCTCGACTTGAGACATACACAGATAGAAGTAAGTATCGGCAGGAAGACAGTGAGAAATACATGTTCGATAATCCCCCCCCCCCCCCCCCCCCAAAAAAAAAGAAGCCTTGAAGGGGACAAAACAATCCCGGAGATTTAGAAAGAGAGAACAGAAAATCAAAAAAAGGGGGCGGGGGGCGTCTGTGGTCTGTATTTAGTGGCCAATATTCGAATCCCTGCTCACCTTGAAAGTGCCGCAGCATCTCTATACTTTGTTCTAGATGACAGAGCGCCACGTCGGCTTTATCCATCATCAGCTCCAAGAATATAGATACCAAGTCGCACAGCACAGCCGCGCTTGACGACCTGCCAAACTCATCAACGCCCCCTTGAACTTCATTCTGTAGCATCCGCAGACTCATGTCGCCCGCGCAGAGAAAAGCTCGCACACCTTCGTCCAGATCCGTTTCCTGCGGTACCCACGCCACCATGTCCATCTTCACCTGGGTATACGTTCGGCAGAGACACACAAACGCCATCAGGCATCCCTCGAAGAAGGGTTTTTCCAACGCAGCCTGCCTCATCAAGGGATCCCAGGGCGGACGGCCAAGCTCGCCAACGATGCAGTGCATGAGCCTGTGGCGCCGGACTTGCTGAGACCGAATATCCAGGTTGTGGAGGTCGTAGCGCGTGGGTAATGGCTGGAAATGGGAGACTGTCAGCGGAGGAATGAAAGTAACGGTGTTGGGGTTGTTCCTGGCGGCCTCGGGAGATACGCCATCGCACTGGCGGCCGGTCCTGTCACAGTTCTGGCAGGTTGGCCAGGTTTCGTCGCAGCGAACCTTGCGGACTCTGGGTATTACATGTGGAGGGGTTAGTTTTTTTTTGTCTTTGTCAACTGTTTTTGCGAACCGAGATAGACGGAGGGGGGAGAAGGAGAGGACCAGAGGTGCTTTCTCTTGGCTTTGAGGCTTAGGTTGAAGTTGTGATGTACAAGAAGCAAACTTTGTTGATGCAACGGACTTGCAGGTTCTGCAGCCAAACTTGGTCTTTGTATAGCGTCTTCTTTGCACGCGTTTTGATTCTGTTCCGGTTTCCATTGTGGTGGCTGTTTGGTGGTCGTCGTTTCTGGAAAAGGCCAACGGATGAGATACAAGCATTCGATAAAAAGGCAAAGAATAATATATGTATAAAGAAGAATCTCATTCCCCGCTTTTTTCTCTTCTTTTATCTTCCGTTCTTTCAACTCGTCTTTTTTTCCTTCCGATTTCCAAAAAAAAAAAAAAAACAAAGATAGAAATCAAATGGAGCCATGCAGGCAAAAATTACAAATGAGGTTGGACTCTCTCATCACAAGAAATAGTTGAAGCTCCAGGCTCCCGCCATGAATCATGATTAAACGGTAGTATAAACAACGTTGCGAGAAACCATGAAAACGCCACAACTACAAAGTAAATTAGCCATCATCTAATCGATTCATCTGCCCGGCCAAGAGTCGGTTGCACCCGTCGCCAAGCAGCAGCCTAAAATTCATGATGCCATCCTTGAAACCGAGAGAAAATGAAGAGAGAAGAAAACCGAAAGGGAATCTTGGCTCAAAAGGGGCCATGACCTAAAAGGAACCTTGACCCAAAGTAACCTTGAGAGTTGATACATACTCAGGTCAACAAATCTACCTATTCAATACCCACCTTTCCGTCCCCGCTGGCTTACTTTGGCTTTTGCCGGCCATCGTTTCTGAAACGTGTTTTACTCACTCGAGCCAGGGCCCAGGCCTCTTTGACAGCTCCTCTATTTGCCATATGTATCATCGAATGCGGGGAGGCTGGCCGGCTATGTATGTAGCCGCGTTTCGGGGACCGAAGCGCAAGCGGAAAGTTTTCTCACCTTCCGCTGCAAGCCTGCAAACATCTAGGCCATGCGAAGCTAAGAACAATGCACATTGGGCGGAGGGGTTCGGCTGCTTCGGCCGCGTCCGTATATCAATCATTAGTGCCGGCTAGTCAGGGCCAATGCCGGCAGATGTTTCGCTTTCTAGTGCTACAAGATAAAATGAGGGCGGAGATTTGGTAAAAAAGCGGGCTGATTCTTCCTTCTGTACTCCGTATGTACCAAGGTATTCGGTCAATGTTTCGCGTCCCCGCAGAGCGCCATGTGTGCAAGATTCCATTGAACGGCTCCCACGATAATTACGGGGAAGATGAGCTTAGGTACCTATGTCAACTTAGGCGAGCTCCATTGTATTCTTGAGAGAAAACTATGCAAGGTGAAGACTCAAGAGGGTGGATTTCGCACACATCCCCAGTCTTCTAGCCGCATTCGCCACATCTTTCACATCGACTGTCAGCGAGATCTGGCTCGTATTCATATACCACACTTTAAGCGTCAAGTTTATCCGTGGCAAAGGGGGCAAAGGGGCAAAAGGGGATAAGCACTACGTACTGTGCATAGTAGGTACCTTCAGGCTTCCAAGTTCCGGGTCGCCCTTTGGATGATGGAGCGGAGTCCTAATCCCAATTGTAGGTATGTACCATGCATGGCCCGGGTCTTATCAACAGGTTGATTGGATGCTTGATTGGACTGGGTCATGCTAGATTCAGCCGTGAAGAACGGGCATATGGTGCGGGGAGAATTCAAGCGGTGAGCGGTATATCCGGAATCAGGACGCGATGGCTTCTTTGTTGGCCTCGGCCCGCGGCAGCGCAAGCGCAATACCAGCGGGCTGTCGGTACATAAGTACTTGAGTGCTATCGTCGTTTTGACAGCGATTACGGAGTATTCACACCACCGAAAAGGCCTTGTATCGAATCATGCCGAGTGCTGTCCAGTGTCAGTATACACTGATACAGGCTCCCAAAGCACAAAACAAGTGGCCAGTCGACCGCGCCGTTGCTTCCAGCGAGAGACTCAGCGTGGCCTACGGCGGGTTGCAGTCGCGGGATGACAAAAGTTTGCACTCTCTGGATCGGTCGGTGGTAGTAATTTAGTATGAGTCGCATGATGCACGTAGGGCATGGAATCGATCGCAGTGAGTTGAAGCCAACTGGTGATGATAAGCTTGAGAGATTGTTGCGGCAAGGCAGTACATGCATGTACCTACCTAGGCAGTGCGTCGAAGCGCTCAACTCGGCGAATACTCGTCAGTATGCGTTGAGATCGATTGAGATCGGCTGAGATCGGTCCGTCAGCCCGTCAAGACCCGTCAACAGCTGGGCATCAACAGCTGCGGCACACTCACAGCCGGACCCGCAACTGGCAGGAGGCTGGACTCTGGAGCAAACGCTGACGGTATGTACTGTGTACCACACCACCTTCTGCTCTGCACGGCCCGATACCTACTTGCTGCCTTAATCCAGATTCCAAGGCAAGATGATGGCCTAAGCCTTTTTTTCAAACACGTGATGTATTCATCGCCTCCAACTCGTTTGACATTACAATTTACCCCGCCGCTGCGGTGTCAACATCAGAAACCGACATCTACCACCGTCCACGGTCCACCCGTTGCCAGTTGGCTTACTGTTTACAAGTTACAACAGACTCGAAGAGCCGTCCGTTGGCTCCAAAAGCCTCGAATTCATGATTCACTGCCCTCGCTTTAAGTTAGCCTCACCCTATGAGTCCCATGACTCTCTCTCTCACCTTCACCCGCTTGCTGGGCTGCTGGATTGGCTCGAGTGCAACGGAGGAATTCTCCTGGCACCATGCAGTGACGATTTGGATTCACTTTGACCGACCCAGGAAGTCACGACTCACTTGCTCCAAATACCAGCTATGTCTGTTTGCTTCGTTCGTTCGTTTGTCTCTCAACTATCTTCCAATGTTCCCCCTTTTTCTCACATCTTGCTGCCTTCCCAGATGACTATAAAACAAGTGCAAAACCCAGCAAGGTCAAAATGCCCAAAACAAAATAGTTCCAAAAGAAACATTTCAATAATTGTACACATTTCTCCCACATCACATCCAACGTCACATCCAACATAATACATTGAAACTGCATCTCCTCCAGATCATATCCAAATCCAATATTACAACTGCACTTGAAGTTTACCGTCTCTAGAATTAAATCATAAACAATGGGTATCAACAGTCTTTTCAACGAAGTTTTTCAAGAGTATGCTCTAGATGGTAAGAAGTGTTGCCCTTTTCAGCTGTCATTTGAAGACGTTTCACCGTGTACGGAGTTCGACCTCTTCTAATTTCTTGTCTGCGTATAGAAATAGTCCGACCTGTTTTGAACAAACACAATACATCGAGGCCGGCACTTACAGGGGGAGACTGGCTCACTAATGTAGATGGTGCAGCTGGGCTTGAAGAAATTCGGAGGCTTGATGACCTCTTCAACTGGCGTCAGGAACTTGCTGGCTTGTCATCTATCGTTCCTGCTGCTCCCTCTCCGCCAACGAGGCACCTACATTCAGCTCCATTGGCATCACTAGCCTTGCCAGGTCCAGAAACAACCTCGGTGCTGACTTCGTCATATCCAGCTGGTTGTAATACTCGGAGCATCGTATCAGAGTCTTTGCGGACCAGACATGACGACTCTATCTGTCATCATCGCGAGCTTCCCTCTAACCATACCAGTCCGCTGGCTTCAGGCTCGAATGGAACCCAAGAAGCAGCCTTCAAAGGGACAATGTCGCCGCGAGTTCATCAGCCATTCGATTCTCGTTTTCAAATTGGCAATCAGACGGCTTCGCTGGACTCACTCACGACAAAACCTTGTCAAAGAAGAGATGCCTCCAACGGTGCGGCACTGCCGCTGCTGCCGCAAAGCTATCACCACTTTCCGAAGCCCCTCCTGACCGGTCCCTTACGCCAGCGCTCGCTCAACGACTTGGCCACGACTCTGGCCCCTCCAGTCGCCATCGTTCGTCCCAAATCCATTCCATTTAGTGGCACACCGACCTACATTGACTCCCTCGCCGACCCGAAAGACAACCGCAAAGACAACCTTCAACTCCGAAACCCCACCAATCCCCCAAGCTCCTACAACCGTGGGATCAACATTCATGATCATAGCAATTACAATCCCGTGAATATCAGCAACTACAGAATTCATAGAAACAACGATAGCAGCTATGATAACAGCTACTTCGTTCACAACGTCTCCCATCAGTCGGCCGAACCAAAATTCATCCCCATGCTATCCGTCATAAGGACCGAAGGAAGATGGAAGAGACCGATCCCCTTCCTTTCTCAAAGCAAACGACATACCGTATCCCCCCTCAAATTCTCCCCTCATTATCACGGGATGCATACGGAGAATAACGCGAGCATGGAGCACCTCGCCCCGGATCAGAACTGCGCCCTCTGGCTCACCAATCTCCCGCCAGACATTCGCGTACGAGAGCTCCTTTCCACCATCCGCAACGTAGGCCGCGTCTACGCCACCTTCATCAACGATCCTGACGGCCACGTTCATGCCACTGCTGCCGCCAAACTTGTCTTCTTTACGCCCGAGGCAGCCCAAAGGCTACTCGCCCAGTGTCTTGTGACGCCACTGGTAATCCGAGGTTACCTTGTCAAGATGGCGCTCAACAGGATCAAGTACGCGAAGAATAACATGGAAAACGGCGAGTCACGCGTCTTAATAATCACGGGCCAGGCAGACTTTGTTAACACGTCTACTCTGACTGCCTTTTTCCAGGCTCGTTTCCAATTCCAAGTTGACGACGCAGCGTGCTTAATGATACACAAGGGACGAGCGGTGGTGGAGTACAAGTTTGGCAGCTATCGGTGTCAGGCGCAGATGGGCATGAAGTCCTTGATGTTGGATCAACCCGTAGGGCTGGAGATGGTTGAGTATGGAGCTGATCCATGCGAAGTTGGCAGCGAAGCAAGGTCCTTTACCGTTGCTGCGGCCAGGATCCAGGGCCGAGGACTGCGACTGCGACTGAAAGAGTCGGGGGCCTGCCAAAGTCAATGAGAGATGAAAGCTTGTGAGGTGACTGTGCTATTCTATGCTATTTCATACTATCCTATGCCGTGCTAAGATTTGATTACTTTTATATGCCAGGAGTTGGGTAAGTTCAAGGGTCACGATATCACATGGATGATGCAGTTTTGTTGTTTGAAGGATGGAAACATTTAGAACCGAGAGTTGGCTGGAACGGAAGATGGGTCAAGAAGCGGGGGTGCCGGAGTCTGGGTGACTGGACAGCCTGTTTTGGAAGGTTCTTTGGGTTTCTTTTGATTTTACTTTTGTGCGTTTTCGTTTTCGTTTGCGTTACGTTTGACCTCCGCTGACTGGCCCGGGCCCCGGGGGTTCACGGAGGCGTGTGTGACATGTGTCACTTGACTCTTTTGAATTTTTCTGCCTCAGGTATGTGTCTGTTTTGCCTTTTGTTACGTTCTGCAGTTGAAACTTGAGGCAGAGGGCCAGAGGCATGCATGTTATTGTTGGATAAAGGGCACCGTGCGGCGTGCAATGGGTCCTGACCGTCCTGGGAAATCGATATTGAACTGAATTTGAAAGTGAGAAAATATTCATGGGATGATGGGCCACAATCACATGAGCTTGCTTGTGTCTTGGTTTTTTTAAGGCATTGTAATTTAATCATCAGTTCGCTTAGTTTCTGTTTGTTTGCATTGAGCTCTTCCTGCTTCAGCCTTGCGCCACTTGGAAGTTGGCAGTCTGAAGTCAGTGGTCACTTGGTTGATGATCATGGATGCATTATAATTTATGCCGTATACATAATACACCGTGTACACGGTACACCTTCACTTTGTTGGCAATCATTTCCGCAAAAGCATAAGTAATTAGTCCAGTACGTGTTTTGAACTTTTGATGCCCGAATAGTAGATACTACTTGAGTTTTGCAGCTGAAGTGGATGGCTAGCCTGGCTGACAGACGTCCCACGGAGTCCTCAGGAGTCAGTCCGGACCACCGTCACCTGAAACCACTCTTAGATGGATTCTGGAAATTATCATTTCCATTTCCTGTGTGTCATTACTTGAAGGCCGAGTCCTGACGCCGAGAGGCAAGTTTACGTCACTGAGGAGCAGGTGCATGTACCATAACATAAGGTACTATGTATAACTAAGCTTAGAGCTAGTATACTGTATTGATCGATATGTACTGCAAAGTTAAGAGTTATCCCTCACACAGAAACTCAGTGCCTTCGAAGTTCAACTTCGCACCACTTCAATACAAGTTACAACGACACTACGTACAAATAATAATTATGCTCGGGCCTCGGCTCCCATCTCCAGACTTACCTCCCGCGTGCACACTCAGCACTGCCCACTATCTTAAAATCTTTCGACATGAATCATGAGCCTGTCTTAAGATTCGATTCTCGAGAAGCAAAGTAAGAAGCCTCCAACGCTCGCTCCAGAGTCCATTGCAGTCACAAGCCGGGCCAATTCCAGGAAAGCCTCGTACTACGTAGCGGTAGCTGCCTGGTGCCAAAGTGCCGTGGCACCGCCAGCGTAGCAGTCTAGCAGATGTCACTCCAGATTAGCTCTAACCCTAACCCACCTTGAAGCAGCCACTCTGGCACCAACGTGTACATGCTAGCGACACGCGTGTGCCTGTGCCTAGATCGTTAAGCCATACGAGGGCTTGGATGGACAGGTAATTCGAGTAACTCTCGGGAGTCGGTCACGGTGGTCACTGGTGATGTCTCCGCTGAAGCCTGAATCCTGATGCAGATGAGGCACGGTGCACGGTGCACCAGGGAACCAGAACACTGACCGGTCCCCGGAGCTGTGTTCATAGCGAGGGAGACAATTGACCGCATATTTTCGATCAACTCACGCAATGCCGAATATGTGCTAATGCGTGCTGAAGCCTGAGCAGTGAGACTTGTCACTTGTGGCCACCGGAGACTGGTGAGTCGTGACCGAGAACTCAGGACCGAGGAGATGAGGCACGCGAACTATCCACTGCGCGCGGCGTGGGATTTCGCATCTCTTCAGTCTTATCTGGCGTGTCCTTGACTTCTTCCGAAATCGGAAAGTCTACTGTCTACTCGAGCTGACCTCGTCATGATTTGTGTCATGAATTCGTGTACTGCGATCGCCGATTGGAAAGCGAAGACAATAGGGCGCATGAATGGTCAATATTAGAGGACTAATACAGGACCAAGCGGCCAACACGTTACACATGTGACATACACCAAATGAAAAATCAACAGGCAGTTTCTGATTGAGACTACAGCAGGCTGCAGCTTATAGACTTACAGAAGCTAATTTTGGACTCGCAGGGCAGAGTCCAGACACAATCACGATGTGACGATCATAGGGCGCAGAGGCACTGAGGCAGAAAATGAAAGCCCACCAGGATCCAGGGGCTAGCCTCCAGGCGGAAGGCTATACTTATACACCGTGGGCAGTTCGAACTTCGGCGTTCGCGACTCACATTCCTCCGAGTCCCTAATTCCAAACGCGTCGCTTCTACGCAGAAGCACAGTGTCCACCGTCGACTCTCAAATCCGAGCCATGCATGAACGCTGCGCCTTCGGACAAGAGAAACACTGCCGGCAGCTTGAGATCCTCCGGAATGCCGAATCGTCCGAGCAGAGCACCGCCCCGCCACGTCTGCTCAATTTCGGGATTTTCGGTGAGGAGTTTGTCTGTCATGGGCGTCATGATATACTGATTTGCGTTCGATGCGGATCATCAGGAGATGAGACCATGAGTATGGGCAAAGACAGGATTCAAAAAAATCACAAAAAGGGGAAAGGGGGAAGTGGAAAGGGCGAAGGAGATCTTAACTTACGCCTGGGGAAAGCGAATTAACCCGGATGCCATACTGACCCCATTCCTGCGCCAGTGACCGACACATTTGCTGGACGGCTGCCTTGCTGGTGTTGTATGCTGTGCAATTAATTCCCTTTTTGTGATCTGTTCGTCAGTGAACAGAGGACCATTCTTTCCACCATATTGAAGTTCGTCGAAGACTAGAAACTCTCTGCATTTCTTGACTACGCAAACTCACCCTGTTGGCGATATTCCCGGACATGCTGGCAATGATGACGATGCTCCCCGCGCGCGTCTCTCGATACAGTATTCTCGCTGCGTACTTGCAAGTATTGAAGACGCCAGTGACATTGACCCTGAGGATCCTTTCGAAGTCAACCATGGGATATTCCAGCGCCGCAATAGTCTGCTGGATGCCTGCGCAGGCAATCGTACCCCAGAAGGGACAGCCAAGTGTCTCTGCATTGGCAGCCACCGTATCCATAACTACTTCGACGGCGTGTTCATCTGTGACGTCGCAGTGGTGATATGTGGCGGCCACTCCATGCAACGAGGCGAGGCGCTGCAGTTTGATCCATTCGGTGTGCGCCGGTGTCTCGAGAATATCCAGACACGCGACACTGCCGCCAGCCTCCACGATGCCCATGGCCAAGGTGATGCCAATACCGCGCGCAGCGCCTGTAATGGCCACAGTTTTGCCTGTCAGGGAGAGAAGGTCCGGCGTGGACATAGTTGAGGTGACTGGCGGGGTGTCTGTTGCGTCGCAATTAGTATCTAATCAACGTCACTCCCTGAAAGTTGAACGTTTTGTCTGTTTCAAAAGAAGGCTTTATTGTAGGGATGGCGAAGATGAAGAACAAAGTTGATATCAAACCATCCAAGTGAGATTGACCTCGTGAGGCTCGTTTCTCATACTGGCACTACCGTCTACGAGGCTGTGGACTGTTCAAGCGGAATAAGAGGAGGAGGAAGCTGGTTCGAGCGACGAATAAACATAGAACACCTATCTCACCAGAAGTATTCATTCTTTGTCGCAAACAGAGTTGCTGACTGATTCACCCTGGCGAGCGATCCGAGATCGGGAGTGCGACAGAGCGAAATAGAACGATTGCAGTCGCGACTCAATTGTACATATATCGCTAGAGCCTAGGCTTTCAAAATTCACTTCGCGATCTTGGAATCATAAATCTTTAGTGTCGATGTAGCGGATCAGCAACAGGCTGGACGGTTTCTTGTGAGCAGGTGCAACTTCAGGACTCGGGAGGGTTCTTGATTGAGGACAAGAGAAGAAGACACCTGGTTGCGATAGAGATGGCGACTTGAGTTGCTTCGCTTATTACCCCTCTGGGCCATGCGCATGCGGCTGCCGTGTGGCTTGCCATTTTGGACCTCGGCGCGGGATGAAGAGTGCGCACGCTGAGGCAAATGGGGCGATGCCGTCTCGCCATTTGCCCTGATGATGTAGGATTTCTGATGCATGACGGAGGATGCATGAAATGGGGGAATGGACAATATGTATGTATCAACTCATTTCGTCCAATATCCTGAACGAGACTTGCGGTAATAGGACGACGTCATTGGTCGCTGAACTACCAGTACCCAGCTGACATGGAAGGACCAATTTCCAAAGGCAAACGGCAGGCGCACAAACGGAAGGAACGAATGTCATTGTCAGAGCGACATATGAGATTCAATAGAGAAAATACAAAAGATTTATTTGATGACTAGTTGACAGGAACTTTCCATGAAACATCCTTCACTAAACAACACCCGATCAATCTTGCACACGCCAAGCTTACGAAAAGATTCTCACAGGGAGTTGTCTAAAAAAAAAAAATAATGAGCAATGAGCATGGCCTCTCTTGCAAAATTGCCACCACCACTGATTCCGATTACCGAATGCGAGAAAATTACAGGTAAGCAGTGGGCGCTTGCGCTGTCCTAAAGTCTTCTGATCCTTTCAAGTCATGTGGTCACTGTCAACTGACCTGCCAATACTACAGAAGAATCATCGAATGGCCGCTGGCGAACGACATCCATAATACATACGACAGATGAATCGAATCAATTATTCAATAGGCGATCGTCCGTACTGGTGACTGAACAGTGAGCAATTTGACGTCTATCGGGAAGCTGAAGGTCTGTCTTCACTCTCCACGCACGCGTGACGCGTCACGCGGCACATCCAGCCTCCTCCAGTTTACAAATCAGTATTCTATGCACAAATCAACATTTAATGCACAACTCTCATAGGGCTCATCATTCATGTAGCAATTCTAGGGGCCCACGAAAATCGTCATTATATCGAAACATCTGATTCCGTGTTCATGCGTATTATACCTACTCAGAATACACTATGATTCATGAAGTCCACTGTCCACCGCATCTCGGGACCACTCGTGAGTCGTGGCGCCACAACACCGGCAAAGTGTTATGTCGCCCACCATGCGTTACTAGTTAGTAACAACATGACGATGTTTATACAAGTGGGAGATTGGTGAGCCTGAGGGCGCAGTTCTGATCCGGGACGAGGTGCTCCATGCTCGCGTTATTCTGAATCTCCCGTGTGCATACCGTGATAATGAGGGGAGAATTTGAGGGGGGGTAAGGTATGTCGGTTGCTTTGAGAAAGGGAGGGGATTGGTCTCTTCCCTCTTCCTTCGGTCCTTATGACGGATAGCATGGGGATGTAATGCGGAGACGTCTCTCCAGTCTCAGTATTCATGATGCCCAAATGGACCGTCAAGCTGTACCCAGGAGTCTCGTTGGCCCTTGAGACGGAGCGTGCTGCGTCACGGAGCACTCCGTCGAGAATCTACCTACTTCAAAGCTCATGGAAAGCATAAGCCTGAACTTACAGACACGGGGGCAATGTTAGTCAGGAAAATATGTATGCACTTCGCAGTCTCGCTTAGCTCGCCGCCCTTGCTAGAGGCTAGCTAAGGCATCCAAAGAATAGATCAAGTATTGTGGCGTATATACTACGGAATGAGACTGCCACATGCATGTGACATTGCACAATCAGTACGGTGGCATGGATGATGTGCCTCGATGCCTCGACTACAATGAAAGGGGTACCCATCTTGTTTCGGGGGAAAGAGTTCGGCCTAGCGAACGAGACACCTGAGAGGCTGAGTATCAAATTATCAATTTGACAAATAAGACGAGACTACGAGTCGAACGCACCATAATGTACCTCCGAACATCGGTCAAGATTTCCCAGCCTCTTCTTTCTTGAGATTCTGCACTGTGCAGTAGTGACCTGTGTTGCATGTCACAAAGCTGGTTGCAATCTGGCAATGCAGCGTTTCCAACGAAGACCCATGGTGGACACTGGACACTGGACTTCCCGCCGATTTGGACCTGATCACGCTGAACTCTCAACCATGGTTCGATTTACTACTCATGAGAGGGAAGGTATGGGCCGTCGTTCAGGTACTGGTAAGTACCTGCCAAACATGAAATTGTGGATATTGTATAATGTATACCACTTTCTGTATAGATCCACAGCGAACCTCGCGACGTCGCTGCGGGGTGTGGAAGCGCCAGTGCTTCCCCGGTTCCCGTCGTCCGAAGCTGCCAACTCAGAGAGCTATAAGTCAATCAAGGCCCACGATTATATATAGAAGACATAAGAAAATTGTGCAAGATAGAATGAACTCACTGCCAAAGCCATGTAAATAGAACTGTGCTGGGCATGTGTTATGTAGCATGTACGATGGGTAAATCGGTATTGGGACTTGTTCACGTATGGCCCATTTGGGTGGCGTAGAAGGCTTTGGGAGTGTCACGACAAGTAAATTTAGCGCGGCAAAGACTAGCACAAATCTTTTAACATCGGCGGCTGCAAACTAAGTTAGTTTCTCGCATATAGACCTGAGTACGAAAGCTTTCCACAGATGTTCATAGCGTCCACTGCTTCCCACTGGTATAAATAAATACCACCCGGGGCCCAGCGTCTCTTCTATCTGTAACCTGTTATGCTGTTTGTAAGAAGCCAACTTTTACTTACCTGCTATCAATCTCAACCAACAAGACCCAGTTTCAACTTGCCCGACAACGCTGAGTTCAACTTGCCTCAAATTTCCAAACCTTGTTCCCTCTGTCCCACTTTCCCTCCTGAACAGTGAACAAAATGTCGGAAACGCTCGATATCCGAGACGCGCAGTTCATGGAGTTTCTGGCCCGCCGTCGCCTGTCTCAGGTGTGGACCGCACAGCGGGAGACGGAGCTCGCCAGATACAGCAAGATCGTCCAGGATCTCGAGGCCCGAGACCGCCATCGACAAGAAGTGGAAAATCGAGTGGTGGAGCAGCGAGCTTATTGGGCAATCGCAAGCCGAAATTTCACTCCACAGCGCAAACTGGCCTGCAAAGACAACATCAATGCCCTCTTTGCCATAGCCGATCAAGTGCAGCTTGCCTGGGCCGAGCGTGTCCATGGAGATGCCGAGTTCGAAAAATTTCTCAAAGACTACGCCGAGCAGCACAACTCACTGTGCAAGTGGTACTGGATCCGGCTTGGCGACTTTGGGGATGAAGATTCCAAGGAGACGCGTGTGTATAAAACACTAGATCACGTCAGATACTACTTTGGAAATCCCGGCGGTAAATACATATTCCGACATACTGAACAGGAACCATCCTACTATGAGCAATTTTTTGCAGAAGAATTTCGGTGGCACAAGGACCCGTGGCGCAAATACTTGACCGACAACCGCAACGATCTGCGGAACACATACTCCTTCTGCGGACTTGTCCCCCGAACAGTTCAGGAATACATAGCCAGGTTCGAAATCGTCTGCCCGATGGTGGTGCAGCTGCTCGGAAGTCTGCTCCTCTTCAATGACAGTTGCAGCAAAAGCGCAAACGACGAGCTCGACCCATTTGAGGGGACGACCACCTCTGTCACTCCGATCCAGCTGCGGAATCTCCACAACGACTGGGTAGCTCTGAAAAAGTCCGACGCGTCCTTTCTCCTCTGGGCGCAGAAGAAGGCAAGGACTCATCACCTAATTCTTGAGTGTGCATACTTGCTCGGAAGTATCGAAGGCCAGCAAGAAGGCTTCATGGCGAATGCGATGATTGTGCTTTTCGCAGTTGCTCTGCAGCTCGCCGCGGGTACGCACCTTGAGTGCCTGGCTGATGACTATGCGAAAATCGTAGCAGAGGAGGGCTTGGATGAGTTCCTGGAAGAAAAGAACTTGGATTCTTGCATTTTGATCAGCAGCGACATCAAAGAGGTACGTCATTTGTCTTTCTCAACCATTGTTGACTTCCCGTGCGACGTTGTTGGTCGTCTCCCCTTACCCATGAAGCGCCCCCCACCTGTACGTACCAGCCACATTAGGCGAATTGCGGAAGTAAAATTAATCCGAGAGGCTAGCAAGATAAAAGCTGACTCTTTTTTTGTTTCTGTTTAGAATATTCACGACTTCTTCAAAGCGCCCGTGTTTACAGTTGACCCCTTGCACCCATCCAGTCGCTTCCGTCACCTCCACGCTCAGCCGGCATTGGACAAGGTCGACGCGCTTATACATCAAGAAGACGAGAATAGCAACTCAGATCCATTAGACCCTGAAGGCTCAGACTCTTCGCTCTCGGATCTGTCTGATTTTGATTTTAACTTTGATCCCGATAATACCTTGTCTGGAGAACCGGCAAATCCCCCCGCGACCGATAGCCCAACTCATCTTTCGTCTGGAGAATCGGCAAATCCCCCCGCGGCCGATAGCTCAACTCTTGCGCTCCACCATCCCACGGATCCTGCAGTACCCGAGCACTGGGATCCCAGATATCCCGGATACGTGGGCGGCCGTTCTCACTCGGAGGCTGACAACGACGCCAACAACCACCTAGAAGAGGAAGAGGACGATTGCCAAGAAGAGGAAGAGAGCGAGCAGTTGAACACCAATAACAAACGTTGCCGAGCACAGCCGACTCACAGTGTGAAGCGTGCGCGCACACACTCTTCCGAATCCTACAGACCCTAATCCGACTGGTAACAACAAACGCGGGAGACAAGATGATGTCGTTCTTCTCCCTGAGCACCTTCTTTGGAAGGCCTCTTAGCATCGTTACTGCCACCACGAACACCACGAACACCATCACCACCACCACGCGCAAGCTCCTCTTCTCCACCTCTACTACAGCCATGGCACGCGTCGCCTCCAAACCCGGCGCAGGAGGCAAGTTCGGTGCGGGAGGCAAATCCGGTGCGGCAGCTAAACCTGCGCGCAAGAACCGCGTAGTGCCCAAGTCGGAGAACTCGACTCGTGTCCAGACGCTCAGAAAGAACATGTTCTCGCGGGCTCCGCCACCCCTGCGAATGGGCCGGTTGCGGCACCTCCGCCACTGGACAATCCATCGGGCCTGGCATCTATTCCAGCGTCAGCAGCGCGAGGCCACGTCCAAGGAGAGGCAGCGCATGCACGCGGGCATGCACTCTGCGTGCGAGGAACTGAGGAAGTCGATTGGGCCTGAGGGCCGCAGCGAGGGCTACTTGTACAGAGTAGCGATGGAGAAGGAGGGGGTCTGGGGTACCAGCGCGATCCCCATTGAATATGTGAGGTATCAGACTGAGTACCCTGGCGCGAAGCCATGGAAGCATAACTGGAAGAAGGTTTAGTTTAGAGGCAGGCCTGCATCATGTTTGTCTCTTGTTACGCGATTTTGGCGAGCAACTTGTTTTTTCTTTTGCCGGACTTTGTTCTTCGTGTGTGAAGAACGTCCTTGTACTATGTATGCTTGCTTGTACTGTACTTTTCTTTTTGGTCAGGATACAAAAATGGGCAGGTTTATGGAATGGGTTGTATAATGTGCAAATGCATGGTGGACTTTTCAATTTTGTGTTGCTGTGCGGAAATGTCAAACGACGAAAATTTACATGCAGTGGAAACATCATGATCGAGGAGAGGTCGGAAACATGTGTGATATGCTTAGACCTCAGCTGACTGAAAGTAATCAAGTGAAATTTGTATCTTCCAAGCCACGTATGCCACTCTGACACTGTTCTGGTTCTCAAGGCTTTTTGGGAGTCACATCGACCATGCATGTAAACTTGTAACGCATTGTGGGAGAGTATATTAGAGTCATTTTGTAAATTTGTACTTCCTAGAGCCTTTCTTCTGTCACTACATACATATATAATATACAAATCTAGTTGTTCCTTGCAGACTTTTTGATCCCGTCTTCAGCTCAGCTACCCCACCAAGGTGACCATGGCAATGAACTTTACGCAAACCCGACCGACCCTCAAAGATGGTAATTACATCTTCTTTAGACTATAGAAACAACCATGAAACGAACCGCCCTGCTTCCAGAAAATGGTCCGTGGGGACGTAATCGAGAGAGCCAAGTACTCCGTAGAACAACAAGATAATGATGCGCTAGCTAAAGCAAACATGGGTACAATTTAGTTGGCGGCGGTATATATTCCTGAATCCTGAATATCCCCCCCCCCCCCCCCCCCCCCCCCAAAGAATCAGTCCAAAAAGAACCCCAACGAAATTGAAATGGGTGTTTCTGGGAGGGGGAAGCTATGATTTCCATTCCACAGTCAATCACTGTGTATTCTTCTTCGCGCCTGTAACGCAGATATTATAGACCGAGATCCTGCGGCGCCCATATGGCCAATTATGTCTGGACGCCGTTTATGCTCCCATTTTAGAAGCTTACAGAACCCCCCTTTTGCGTCTCCTCACCGCCACGCAGATTGAATTACACACAAAGAGAGGGTGAGAGATAAAGAAAGAGAGAGAAAGAGAGGAAGAGAGAGAGAACATGCTTTTGCCGAACGATGCTTTTGCCTCTAAAGAAGGAAATGAGTAAACAAATGAGGAGACCCCTTCTGATGGAGCGTCGGTGCCAAGGGCGCGAGAGGCACAGAGTATAAAAAGGGCGTAGTGTGGTCCATGATGGTAGGCGCTTTGGTGTATGACATTGATGAGAAAGGAAAGAATGAGATGGGGTCGCTTGCCGAAAGATGTGTCATGATGCGCAAATGAAAGGACAAGTGTGTTTTTCGTCATGATTTCTATTCCTTCATCGTTCATTTTTCGAAGAACGGGAAGAAGAGATGCTGTTGTCAGGGTTCGAGCTCGTTGTGGGACGAGACGCTGGCTATGGAGACCAGATCCCGCCAGGGAACATGGCTGGAGAGGACTGAATGGTCGAGGGAGAAGTTCGTTTGTTCGGGTCGGGTCATTCGGGTCGTTTTGTCGTCCGTCGGTATGAGTGAGTCCGCATAATTGTCACAGTAACTTGATAGATGATGTTATTCTCTTCTCCTTTGCCTCGTTTTGGTCGTAGAGAGGAACCGTTGGCGTGTACTGATGCAGTGTGTTTGAAATAATTCCGACAGTTTCGCATGAAATCAACAATCATGTGAACGTGCCCATTTGATCTGGGCCCAATGGACACGAGACGGACGGATTAAGTCGTAAATCTCCCGTTACAACATCACACAGCAGCCGCCGCCCTCGCCCTTCTCAAATGTTAAGAGTGCAGCGCGTGTGGCTGCTTCGAATACGTCGTCGACTCCCTCTCCGCTCAGGCTTGAGCATTCCAGATACCGTCTGGCACCAACCTCGCGAGCGGCTGCCTCTCCGTCATGGGGGGTTAGAAAGCGCTGTGACTTTTTTCGCATCTCTTCGATGGCCACGGGATCTTCTCGGAGATCCTTTTTCAGGCCAACTAGTATGATGGGAACTCCGGAGCAAAGACGAGTCGCTTCTTCAATCCACTGCAGGTGGGCGGTGATAACAAACATGGTTAGTTCAAGTTGTCGTCACTCAGTCTAAACGACGTTGGCTCTGCTCGTAGGCGGGGGCATGCACGAACCTTGCTTTTCACATTATCCAACGAGTCAGGCATGTCAACGGAGAATCCGACCAAGATGACGTGTGCTTTGGAGTATGCCAGTGGCCGCAGTCTTTCGTAGTCTTCTTGTCCGGCGGTGTCCCACAAGGCTAATTGTACGGATTTACCATCAACTCTGCAATCAGTGACGTAATTTTCGAAAACGGTAGGGATCTATAGGATCGTATCAGTTGATGCTCAGACAAAATTGATCGCGTTGGCAGGTATTTCGGATGTACGGATATCGTGGCTTACGTAGCGCTATAACAGACTGGTCAGTTCCAGAGACATAACAATGTTGGGAATCTGTGCAAACATGTATACGTGCATGTGTGGCAGAAAACATGAGAACGAACCGTAGGAAAATATCCAAGTGTGAACACGCTGAGCAAACTGGTTTTGCCACATGCGCCGTCGCCTATAATGACGAGTTTCCTGTACGTCGAGATATTAGCGAGATGAAGATGGCCGACACGAGGGCCTCGACCAGAAAGGCTAGGTTCTATACAGAGGTCATGACTATGGCACCAAGTGAGAAGCTTGATGAGCTCGAACTTGTGGGCATCATACCTGCGGATGACATTTGGAGTACTTGGATTGGCCATCTCAGTCGACGGTGTGCTTCCAGCACACTAGGGTTGCAAGAGTACTTGCTGCAATGCGATCGGTCGCAAGGAGGACTCAGACCTTCCGTCGCGTTACTTGAAGATTCGGCCGTCGAGGAAGAAAGCGACACAGTGGTGGAAGCTTCAGTGTAGATATGTATGGAGCAGCAGAGGCAGTATTGGAAAGTCGGCACAGATCAAGAGAATCGTTGGTCGGTAAGCGGTCACGGCAGCACGGGTTAAACTGACGCGGCCGTCGGATTGGCACGGATCGGGAAGTTTAGGAAGATCGATGCTGCCAGGCAGAACCGTGACGCAAGAGGGAATCGAATGGAAACAGCTGGCAGTCGAGAGCTGTGGCAGTTGAGACTCCGCGAGCTATGTAATCAGGAGTTGGCCAGGAGGCGGGGAGCGCGATTGTTGACAAATGGCGATGGCGAAGGCGAAGGCGAGGGCAGTACCGAAGCGGAGGGGAACAGGGCCGCGGGAATGAGAATATCGAGGACAAAAAGGACGCAAGACGCGCAGCAACCACGGGATCGGGGAATACGGAGAGGAAACAAGCGAGAAGCAAAAGACAGCGACAAAAGGTGCGAAGCCAGCAAAGCCAAGCGCAGGCCGGGGTTTAGAGGGGGTGGACAACGGGAGGATAATTTGGGCGAGATGCAGATGGGGGACGTTGCATCAGCAGAGCGGCTTACATAAGGCGCTGCCGAGCCACTAGAGGGCCGCGCCAGGTCTTCAACGGCGAGCGTAGGAAGCCAAGTACCGGCTAATGTGTCGCATTCATGGGCCGTTGCCAGTTGGGGTCGCAGGGATGCGTTGAAGCCTGAAGGGGATGGCGCAGGAATGCAGGATCATACTTCCTATGTACATATTTGATGGGCTATCTCTGTACAGAGCATGTACTCTGAAGTTACGTTGTATAAAGTTGATGGATGGAATTATGACACGACTGTTTGTTGCTCCCGACGAGTCCCGAGGCATAAAACCCAGAACGAGGCCGCCCGCGCCGCCCTACCACGTTTTGTCATGCTGTGCCGCCTCTTGTGCTCTCTTGTGCTAAGATGAGATACCCTCGAATTCGACGCTCCGAATTGCTTGCTGGCGGTCAAACGTGGCCTCCCAGAGGCTCGGCAGCAAATCACGCACGCCCAGGCTCCAGCACCCATCGGTGCAACTGAATCCAGGTGCGACACCGTCCGTTTATAAACACATGGACGACAACATGCAAGAGGCCGCCGTCTTCTCGGCCAACTGCAGTCGTGTGTGAAGCGATTCGAAAGCGCTGGTCGCTGGATTGTCCTCGCCTTGTACTCCGTACTCTGTATGTACTCCGTGCAACTTCGCGAAGTGATGGAGGTGGTCCCACTCATGCGAATGTACCTGAGCGGGCGGCAATAATTGGAGACAGGCCACAAACCATGACCAGTCAGATACCTCACTCCGTTTTCCTTCTTCTCCCATCACAGCAAAGTAGCCCTTTATGAAGACAGCTTCGGTATCTACACATCGACCCTAACATATGAGAGCATCATGTCGTCGGAATCCAAGGTCAATCTCGACGTCAGTCCCGCCGTCAAGGCTGCCCGCGACATCATCATCTCTGAACGTTGCCCTCTTCGCAGCACCAAAAATACGCGTCTTACACTTAGGGCAGCCGCAGCTAAACACAATGTCTCTGCGAGTGCAATTCATCGTCAACTCAAGTCAATAAGGCTATCCGGTCGACCGGATTATAGCACTTCAGGCCCAGGTCGGCCAAAGAAACTCAAGGACAGTGAAACCCGTGCCGTCATTGCGTATATCACTTGGCTTGAAAGATCAGGTTTCTACGCTTCTCCTGCACTTGTTGAAGAAGCAGCAAATACGTTACGGGCCCAAAGAACGCCTCCAGAGCCTCCGGTTGGCGTAAGTTGGTACCGGAGATTTCAAGCGAACAATCCTCAGCTAGAGAGAAGACGGGGCATCAGGGCTTTTGGCAGTGATCATGCAGAGTCGGATAGTGTTGATATTCAAGAGCTTGATCGATTCTATACTGATCTCGCCCAAGCTGTTAAGGATCGTGGTATCACGGCATCGCAGATATTTAATGCGGACGAGTTTGGAATTCGCATTGGCATTGTCGACCAGTTGCTTGAAGTGGCCATCACGCAGAAGAGGCGTGCTGTGAAACATGGGACTACTTCTGCTGCTCATCGTGAATTCTCTACCATGATTGGTTGCACAAATGCGGCTGGGTGTAAGTATTGGCATCCTCCTTGATGGCTCTCCTATTCTAAGATTGTCTGTAGCTATGATTCCTCCCATGGTGGTATTCAGAGAGTGGCCTACGGAATCTTGGGAAGGTGACGACTTGGGTGAGGGGATTCGCTTTGCGCGCTCCGAGACCGGCTTTTCTAACGCGGAGGCATCATTGGACTGGATACGACACTTTAATCGCTCTTCCTTTGCACATACAAGCGAAGCTCAATCACGAGGAGTCACATTCACTGACTGGTTTGGATGTGATGAATTCATGCGCGACCCCGATAGCTCTGACCATGTTCAGCACGACCCTTCCAAAAATCGCCCGGAAAAGGAGCGTATCTGGCGACTCCTTGTTCTCTACGGCTTCACACTCAAACCCTCCCTAGAATTCATGGAATACTGCACTCGGTTCGATATTGAGATCTTGGTCCCTTCTCCCAAGTCTACAGTTACACATCTCACGCAGCCGCTGGAAGTTGGTGTTTTCCGGCTACTGAAGATGGCGCATCCGGGTGGTCCCCACAAAGTCATTCGCGACGGTTCCGTTTACTTCAAACGCTCTGATTTTATAGCTCGCTTTCAGGAGATCATTTCCACCGGCTTCACGGCCCACAACATTATGTACGGTTTTGAAAAGAGTGGAATCTTCCCTCCCGATGGCTCTGCAGCTATCCATGCACTAAAGGAGAAGGAGAAACCGGCTCTAGCAACGTCAGCGCCTGCATTGCAGTCTCTGCCTTCAAAAGAGGAATGTTTCAGGCTTGCATGTAAGGTTTCTCGTCATATTGGGCACAAGTATAGCGATGGCTCCAGTCCACCGACTCCTCAGGCGCACGGCCTTATCGAAGATGTGCTCCACGAAGCGCTGACTCTCTCTAGCTTCGCCATATCAAATGTTGCACGCCTCACACAATAGACTAGTCTCTTGATGGCTATGATACATACCAAGTATGTCCCTTTAGTGATATGCAATAAGTTGCGACACGATTGGAAGCGGTGGACCAAGGATACAGGGTCTTCACATGATCACATCCATTTGGACCATATGACTGTCCCAAACATTTGCCGCCCGCTAGATGAATTGGGGTCGCCTTTTGGTTGCAGTTGCATATGTACATACATAGGTAAGTAATTGATTTGACAATGCGCAGCCTGCATGTCTCGCCCGTCCGTGACAAACTTTGCGAGTGGCATGTAACGTGTTACATAGGTTACCCTACGTAATCGCAGTCGCATGCGGCGCAGAGGAATAAGCTTGCCGCCCCGTTGATGCCCCGCCGTGGACCAGCCGCGCAATACACAGTTCCAAGGGGAGAGAAACCGTAGCAAAAAGCAACGGGCTAAAGTTTAAAATGTAAGAAGAAGGGCAAGAGACATAAGATAGTGTACATTCAGTGATTCACAAACAAGCCTGCCGAAGTAATTAGCCTCGTCCGTTACTTCAATCAAGGTACACCCGCCCCTGGTCTAGTGCCATGTGGTCTTGTTTTACGGAGCATGGAATACCTTACCTAGGTAGAAGTACGGAGTAATATGGGCCTGTTTGCCCATATGTATGTAGGTAGGTATGCAAAAGTATGTAAAAGTATGTTCTTGGACGTCGAGATTCAAGAAGCCATGCCTGTTTTTCTCAACCAGCTTTGAATTTTAATACATGGTAGTTGTCGATTCATACAACGAGTGACCGCCTCTCTTGTTGAAAGCCGAGGGAGGCTCTGTAAAGCCTCCTACAAGCTTGAGTAGTTCATCATGGGAGGAGCGAGTCTAAGCTCTTATGAAGCTACATATGCAGTACAAAAACGGAAATGAGTCTGTCGAAAGACACTTTACTTGACTGATTGTATCATGATTGGCCAAATCTGAGGCAATTGGCAGTTGGTCGAGTCATTTCACGCTTTCACGCCGCGTGTAGGTACAAGTACTCTGTAGCGCCCAGATATTTTGAAATTTTCGTGAAAGAGGGCAAATCCGCGAGGGTCCCTCTCGTGGCTCGAGCCCCTGTAATTACCAAAACCATCCATGGTAAATTGTAATACGGTGCAGGCATCTGGCATGTACATACAATTGTATGTACATATATGTATGTATGTAGAATTGCCTTTCCAAGTTCTTGAAGTGCTAGCTTTCTCGTATCCTACGTAGGTATGTATAGTAGATAAGGAGGGCACCATGCACCTTGTGCCAAAGCAGGCGCGAAACATCCATGCCTGTATCTCCTCCCTCCTTGGTAAGTTCGTGAATGTACCTACGGCATATCCAGCCACAAGAGGGCGGCTGGGAGCCAAACCAGAGACGTGAGTCGATTGGTCAGATACCAGTGGCCACAGTTGTGTTCTGCAGGTTGCCGGAGCTCGAATTGATCGATCACCTGGCCTGACTAACTACCTGGTTGGCTGTGAATGGAACTCGTGCTATTCAACCGTGCACGAAAAAGAGTCGCTCTGTCGTTTTCGAGCGCCCGCGATGGACGAGTCGCTCCGACTCGCATCCCATGTTTCACAGCATTCCGTGAGCTTTGCTCGGAAGAGACGCGCCTCAAACGGCTTTCCTCCATCAGGGTCCTTGATTGCTCAACGATGACCCCACCTTTACCGCGCGTCACGTGGCCAATCACGCGGCACAGTATATCACAGCAAAACTCACACAGCTGCGACGTTGATTGACTCAAGAGCGCCGGCTTTGATTGGCTTCAAAAGGAGAAGGTGGCCGTTGCAGAAACCCGCCCAAAGTACCCGGCCACGTAATTTGGGCTGCACCGAGACTTCCAGATTCAGCCCAGCAAGAAGCCGCTTGCCATTCAACCTCAGCAACGCTCAACGCTCACATTAACTTTCTCTTCTCGCCTTTCCGAGAGCTCTCTCGGTTTCTTACTCGCAGCCTACGCGCTCGGAATATTGCAGACACCATCAGCCAGCCATCGCATTCCAAGGGATTCGCGGCTTCCCTTCCCCACTGGCGTCATTGCTGACCTAATCCTGGCCAAGGTAGGTGGTTGCTGTGTGTGTGTGCTGTTGTGTGTGTGCCTCCATTTCAATTTGACGGCCGTCCCTTGATACTCCACCAAACCCTGTTCTCGACATCACGCGTCGCCGACCACACATTCCACTTTGCATTATTTATCGAGACTAACCTCTTCGCTGCCTCGGGGCGCACTACCAGACAACGGACTTTCTGCACTGGTAGCCATCCCACGTCGAGCGGATCACCTCGTTGAATGGTTCATGAAGTGCTGTTCAACGTACGATGCCAGCCAAGAACCAGAAAGCGGCTCCTCCCACGCCGGCATCGCCTCGCAACACAGCCAAGTATACCAACAAAGATGGTTCAAAGTACATCACTGTGCCCAAGACTCAGTCCGATTGCTCGCAGCCTTCCACACCGACCATGGCCACCAAACCATCCCGCCTCCCATCACCACCACCGCCGCCACCGCCGCCCCCGAACCGCGCTTCCAGCCTGGACACCGCGATACCGCCCGTCAATCGCAAAAAGCAAAAGCGTCGGCAGAAGGCATTGGCCAAAGCTGCTGCCGCCACCGGAGACGACTGCGGTCATGCGACCACCGGATCAGCCCCGAATCCGCAAAGCGAAAATTATCCCGATGGTCGGGATCCCGTCATAAGCGATGATGAGGCGGACCAGACGCGAAACGGCTCCCCATTTTCTTCCATACCCAACGGGTACCCACCCGGGGCTACCAAAGGGAAGAAAAATAAAAAGAAGAAGAAGAAGCAGCAGCAGCAGCAGGAGGCTGGAGGTTTTCGATATACTGATGATGGAGAGCCGTCTTCTGCTGCTGCTGCTGCCGCTGCCGCCGCTGCTGCTCACGTATCGAGTGCATTTGCAGCACGAACCGCAGCAAGACATCATCAAATGGGCCCACGGCCATCGGGCATGTCCAGAGACAAAATATGGAGCACGAGCAACCATGAAGAGCGGGAACGAATCAAGGAGTTCTGGCTCGGACTGGGCGAGGAAGAGCGCAAGTCTTTGGTCAAGGTCGAGAAGGATGCAGTGCTTAAAAAGATGAAGGAGCAGCAAAAGCACACCTGCAGCTGCACGGTCTGCGGGAGAAAGCGGACAGCGATTGAAGAGGAGTTGGAGGGCCTGTACGACGCATACTACTTGGAACTGGAACAGTTCGCCAACCAAGGCGAAGGGCCGCCAATGCTACCACCGCCTTCTCGAGACTTCCCCCCCCACCCCCCGCGTCGACTGCCGTCTCGCTACGCACCTCAACAGCCATCTCGCGGTCGAATAATCGAGCACGTAGGCGAGGATTACGGAGACGACGACGACGACGACGATGACGAAAACGACGAAAACGATGTGAATCACGACAATCACGACCACGATCGGGGCGGCGGCAGCGGCGGCATCGACAACGTTGACGACTTGGAGGACGAGGTGGATGATGACGACGAGGAGCGGGAGCGGGAGGAAGAGGAGGAGGAGGAGGTATACAGTGAAGACGAGGTGGAAGACGACGAATACAGTGATGACGAACCACCTGAGCAGTTTCACAATTCCTACGAACGAGACATGACGGATTTCCTTACATTTGGCAATAGTCTACAAGTCAAGGGTACGCAGCTCCTTGAATCTCTTCTCAGCGCATATGGTAACATGGACTTAGGCGGCATTCTTACCGTGGCGGATGACCTCCTCAAGAACGACGGCAAGCGTTTCATCGAGATGATGGAGCAGCTAGCCGAACGTCGCATGGCTCGCGAGGAAGACGCGCGAGAACACTTCTCGCGCGGCTACGGTCATCCCAACGGTTCATACTCCAATACTCATACTCACACTCATCCTCCTCCTCCTCCTCCTCCAGCGGTGGAAGGCGACGATTATGAGGACGAAGAAGACGAGGAGGAGGATTATGAGGATAGTCAAGATGAGGAGTATGAGGAGGAAGAGGTATATTCCAATCCTTCAACCATGCCGTCCAAGTTCCATACTGAGTGCTGCTGCCAGGATCCAATGACGGAAGAACAGAGAATGGAGGAAGGCCGGCGGATGTTCCAGATTTTCGCTGCCCGCATGTTTGAACAGCGCGTTTTGTCTGCGTACAAGGAAAAGGTCGCCAAGGAGCGGCAAGACAAGCTGCTGGAAGAACTCGAAGAAGAGAGCCGGCAGGTCGATCAGCAAAGGGCGAAGAAGGCCAAAAACGCGCAAAAGAAGAAGGACAAGGCTGCACAGAAGAAACAAGCTCTGGCAGAGGAAAAGGCGCGCAGGGAGGCCGACAAGGCTGCCGAGGAAGCTGCCCGTCTAGAAGCCGAACGGAAGAGAATTGCTGAACAAAAGCAGAAAGCCGAGGATAAGCGGAAGCAGAAGGAGGCCCAGAAGAAGGCGGAAGAGGAAGCTCGCTTGCGAAAGGAAGCCGAACGACTACGACGCATCCATGAACAACGAGAAAAGCAAGCCGAGCAGGAAAGAAAAGCCCGAGAAGCAAAAGAGCGCGAAAAGAGGCTCAAGGAGGAGCAGCGCCAGCGGGAGAAGGAGGCTCGACAGCAGAAAGAGCGGGAGGCGCAAGAACGAAAGGAGAAGCAAGAACGTGACAGGAGGGAAAAGGAGGCTCGAGCGGCCAAGACTCTCAAGGAGGCACAGGAAGCTGCCCACAGAGCAAGAGAAGAGAGGGCCGCTGCCGCGCATCATAGGCCAAGTGCCCAAACGAGCCAGCATTCCCAGCCGCACCAGACTTCTAAACGCGGACAGGCAGGACAAGCCGGAAAGGCTGTACAGGCACATCCTGTTCCTTTGTCGATACCCACGGCTGCTGCCTTGCCGCAGCATCACCCGTCGAATCCTGCAGCAACTTATGCATCCCCTAAGATCCCCGTAGCTACGCCAGTGATACCCAAGGCTCCAACGCCGATACGCAGTCGTGCAGTTCAGCAACAACCCCAACAGCAGCAACAATCGCAGCCGCAGCAGCAACGGCAACAGAAGCCGAAACAGCAACAACCGCAGCAGCAGCAAGAAGCCGGCTCCGGGTCAGGAGGCCCTGTCGCATCAGCATCGATGGTCAGCCAGAATGCGCCGCCTCATCCAGGAACGCCTGTTCCAGTGAGCCCCGGACTTCCAGCTGGACTACATGACCGACAAACGAGTACGAGCGGAGGATCGGTGGTGAGCTCTCGTCAACTTGGCCAGCAGCAGACGCCAGCCTCGCCGCTCAGCATTCACCATCAGTCGAAGCAGCTGCCAGTTGGGCACGGTCATGCGCCTTCGTATCAAATACCTTCAGCAAGCCTGCAGCCGCCTCCCGGGCTCACGCCTCATCGGGCGCCCGGATTTACAAGCCCGATGACTCCTGAACCGATGTTCCCCTTGGCATTCCGGCCCGGCGGCCCCAACATGATGATGCCTCCGCCTGGTATCAACAGTCCGGCAGGTCGTGGGTTCTCCGCCCCCGGGCCTATGCCTCCTCCGCCAGGATTTGGCGGCGCCCATTCGTCTTCCTCCGCGGACCAGCCCTTCTCCATGTCCCAGCCGTTCCAGCCCATCTCTAAAGGTAGTCCTATCGCAACGAGCCATCACGCCCACGCACGTCAAGGATCTACAGGAGCCTTTGACAGCGGCTGCTCTGTTGGCACAGGTCTACCATCGCTGCCGATTGGACGACCTGCGCCCATTGGCCGGCCTGGCAGCATGTCTCAGGGGCACTCGCGGGACGAGGACGAGGACACCAAGCATCTAGGCAGTCGGGTTTTAGTCGACGACGACGAGCCGTTACCGACGGACAACAACAACAACAACAACAACAACAACAACAACAACAACATTCTCCATCATGCCCTTGGAAGCCTACGCAACCAGCCTCCCGGCCCGCGAGCCCCTGGATTCGCAGCCAGCCCTTTTATCGACGCGGGATTCAACAGCGCCTTGTCACAGAACCCTTGGGGCCCTCCATCATCAACACAGCACTACGCAATGGGCCACCCCCCTCCTCCGCCTCCGCCCCCTCCTCCACCAGGCTTTGCCAACCCAGCATGGGGGCCATCACCTTCGATGCCTCCCGGCTTTGTTGGACTAGGCTCGCCCATACCAGCACTGGGCTCGATCCGAACAGCCTCCCAGCCCCGCCACGTAGCAGTGCGCCTGATGCTCTGTCAGGCATGCAAAGACCTGGCCGCGTCGGGAATCTCTGACGCCAACGGCTACATTGATCTCAGCGTGGTCAAGTCCCAAATCGAAAACCAATCCGGCGACGTGAGCATCACCGAACAGGATCTGCTGAATCTGTGCGACACCGAGGGCAGCAGCTCCAACGGCGGCGGCACCTTTGACATTAAAAGCAGTCCGCATCGGGGCTCGGCATCCGGGCCTGGCTCCCGGTCGAGTAAAGCTTTCATCAGGTGGGCTCCCGATCCGAGCAGTGACGGCTCCGGCGGGCAGGGATATCGCCCTGTAGGCGCGCCGGGAGAGATTGGAAGCCCCCTGGGTGGTCACGCGTCGTTGCGGGGCTTTTAGAAGAAGAGCCGCCTGGGTGTGGGTGACGTGAATGGCCCTAGCGGTAGCCACGAAGATGGCCGTCGTGGGATGCTGGCAAACAAGGAGCGGAACAAGACCATGTTTATGCTGCAGGCGGAGAATGGTGGCCCGGCGGGTACTCCTACGGAGCAGGGACTGTCTGCTGTGTCTAGGGCTCGGGCAACTACTACGACGACGACTTCGACGACGGGTAGATGGAGGGGCGCTCATAGCGTAGCTAATGCAGATGGCGCGGATGCTCTCGCGCTTGCTCTGGCACTTGCACGGCACGATGCTGTTCTTCATGATGTGGCCAGCTCTGCGAGTGCCGATGCCGGTACAAATGCCGGCACAAATGCGGGAGCCGTTGCGGGAGCCAGTGGTCAAGATGTGTAGGACATGTGTGCTCAGCCCCGGAGTCGGAATCGGAGTCGGAGTCGCTGGGAGAGGATTCTAAGGAGTGAGATGTAGGTTTGGGGTTTGGGAGGATCCAGCTGCTCTGCTCAGCTGTGTTCAACTCGACCCAGCTCAGCTTTAGCTAAACGTACATTGTGGCTGGCTGCCTTGAAGTGAAGCCCTGTTGCCTTGAATGGAGCATTTTTAGGAGGGCTGTGGGGGGGTTGTTGTTGTTTTAGGAGAGAAATATTGCTATCATGTTGTGTCATGCGGCTTGTGCATGTGTGTGAGTGTGTGAGTGTGTGAGTGTGTGAGTGTGTGAGTGTGTGAGTGTGTGAGTGTGTGAGTGTGTGAGTGTGTGAGTGTGTGAGTGTGTGGAATCGTGTAAATAACCGTGGTGACATGTTCGCTTTGCTGCTGCAATGGATTTCTGAATCTTGTCCTGCAGTTGACTGGAAGTTGAAAACAGTGTCTGACGAGTATTAGGAAGTTTTTGTGTCGTTTGTCACGTTAGGTAGGTGTACTTACTGCTCACAAGACTATGTACTCTGATATCTTTGCCCTCTGCCCTCTACTGCTACATACCTAGTACATACTACTTTTACATACCCACTACATGCGATCAGGGAAAAAATACCAATATGCCAGCTGTAATTGTAACAACTCACTCATAGGATTCCTGACTGCGCGCCCTTACTCGTTCGATTTGGTGCACAGCGGGCTGGTACGTATATACATACAGTGATAGTGATGTCCGGTGGAAGATGAAGGGCGTTGATATCTTATCGGAAGGATGCATGGAATATATGGACTAACCACCTCTACTGACATCAAAAAGAAAGCGTACAAACAGACGACTTGCCCCCCACCGGGCAACATGCACGCATTTAAGACCCGGAGGCATCGAATCACAAAACATTACGCAACCCGTACACACAATACCAGCTCACCTACACACCCAACCAAGACTAGACAGCACTAACAAGCACACCGTGTACATCATGGACATATCCGTTTCTGATATCCATAGAGGCCTTTCGACCCAAGATACCTGCAAATCCAAATTGCATCTTCACTTTTCTTTCCAGCTCTTCCACCAAAAAAAAACCATAATCATCAGACGTAGTACGTACGTACGTACGCTACGCTACGTACAAAGCTACCTGCCATATTGCCCAGGTCCTGTCTATCTTGACAAAGAAAAAAAAGTTAAAAAAAAAACATGCCAATGAAAAATACATCAATTAAAAAAGATGCCAAAAAATGCTGCATATGGACTTATAGAAATCTACCACCTATCCCCCGGCTGCCGAGGTGCTCGATTACCGGCCCCGCCTCGGAAGTAATTATACTGCGTGGGATCTCCCCCGTACATGTCCGTGTCTTCGGCCTGCGCAAGGCCGCTGTAGCCTTGTGGTCCGCCGCCGAGGGCTCCCACAGAAGGACCTGGCCCTGGGGCAGGACTGGGCGATAGGCGCGGTGAGGCAACGCGGTTGATTGGTGCTGGGGATTGCATACGCGCTGGTGTCATTCTGCCACTCGCGTCCATGGAGGCTTCGCGGGAACTATACGGGGGCAGTGTTGCTGTCATGGGCACTCCGGCAGCGTGTTGGACGAGTCCGGATGAGCTTCCGTTGTCGTGGGCGTACAAGGGACTGCGGCCACGAGAAGGCTGTTCCATCGGCGTTGTATACGCACTGCCGGCTGCGTGAGCAGGTCGGTAGCTCGAGTAGCTCGTGTCGGACATGGTCATGTTGCGTCGACCTTGTTGTGATTGCTGTGGTAGGTGTCCGGGTCCAAGCCCTGAGCCTACTATGCTTGGTGCACCGCCCATCATGGGAGACGAAGGCCGAGATGTCGAAGGATTACTTGACCAATCGTCAAAGGTCCCAGGAGTACCAGTTCGGTAAATATCTGCTCCTCGACCATACATTTCGCCACCGCCATGTTCTTCCGCAAATTCGGCCCGATTCTTATAATACTCAAAATCCATTTGTGCATCCGAGACGTATTCAAAACCAGGCACTTTGGCTGATTTGCCCACCTTTCCGCCCTTCATCGAGTCGAGAGCGTACATGTCAGAGTATCCGCTGACCGTGACCAGATCCGAACCATCGTTGTCGCCGCCCTCGCCGAGGCCATCACGGCCTTCGGTCAAACGGCCACGATACACCGACGGCAGCATGTTCTGCGCCTTTTGGTGCACCATGGGCGTGATGAGGGGCTTGTAGAGAGCCGGATGTCCAAATCGGCTGGCCAGTTTATCGTTACGCCCATTGTGAGGACGCAGTTCGCCACCTGCGGGCATGCCCGTCTCAGCATGCTTGGCGGCGGTATAGCTGATGTTGTAGAAGATCATCCTGTCGTCAAACGCCTTTGAGCAATACACCTTGAACAGGAGCATGAGCACAGGCAAGGGGCAGGCCCAGTAGAATTGCATGTGCGTGCCATCACCGCGAGCCCACGCCGTGAGAAGCACGACTCCATTGGCCAAGATGGCGGCAAACACCATGCGGTTGAACACGACGCGCCAGAACAGGCCTCCAGACTCCGTCTTGGTGACGAAGCGATATAGGATCAGATACTTCTTCAGGTAGCAATCGAGGCAGAAATACATGGCAGTGGCCAGCAGAACCAGCGGCTGGATTGTGCCGAAACAAAGCGCAACTGTTGCGTAAAAGAGAAAGTACGTATAGTAGTTTGCATAGTCGAATGGAGGAGGCGCTGTAAGCTCAATCAGTTCTCGTGGCGTCGGACTGGAGAATCTCTTTTGGAAAAAGGCTACAATCAACGGCCAGATTTGCGCCAGATCAACCGCGGCTCCGAGCTGTCGCTGGAGAAGGTATGTGACCCAGAAAGGACTGGTATTGCAGAACGAAACGAGGATATTGGTAGCCAAGTGCGCCTCCACTATGGCAGACCATGCGTCCATCTTTTTGCCATTGCTTCCCGGCTCGCTCGTAGATTTGACGACTGATGAGACAAAAGTCCATAGAACGCTGAAGAAGGAGAAGACAATCAAGTTATTGAAGACAAAGAAAGCGTACAATTTACTCAAAACATGTCTTTCACGGCCAGTCTTGGTTTGGTCGCCAGCCTTGATGGAAAGCCGGCGAAAGATCATGGGCAGAACCAGATAGAAGAGTGACGTCAAGGCAGGCGAGGCAATTCCTTGAACAACGCCCCAAAGAGTGGTGTTCCGTTCTAATTGAATCTGGAAACCCTTCCATACCTTGCCCAAATTACCCAAGTTCACCAGAAAGATGGCAATCATGGCATTAGGGGCGATCCACAACAAAGTCAGAATCGTGAACCAGAGATTGTTGATCCATCGTCTGCGTCTGCGTGTGCCACTCGACAGAGGCATGTTGGGCCAGATGACGTCCGTTGGCCGAGGCGCCAACCTGACCGAGGCCCCGTGAGGCTTCTTCTTCCCGCAGGCATAGGCAATGCTGTGAGCTTCGGGAATATCGGCATAACTGGCAAATCCGTATGGCATGGTGCTGCGTTTGTCCACACTCTTTCGAACATCCCTAATCTCCATTTCCAAGTTTCGAATTCGTTGTGTGAGGTAATCAATGGCGTCTAACTTCTGGCCCGAGGGATACGTTTCGAACGATCGGTCCTTCTTCGAAGCCTTGCATGTCGGCCGAGCTGGTGGCAGGTTCTGTGGGTCTTTGAGATATTTGGCCAGGACCTTTTCGAGTTTGCGGACTGTCTTGTCGTGCTCTTCAATCAAATCAGGAAGATCTTTGACATTTCGTGCAACCACAGTCCTTGCAAATGACGAGTTGGGCACAACGGAGTCGATGATTCTGGCTATGCCCTCGTCAGAGCATCCTTGGCGGGGAATGTCAAAAAGCATCAGGGTCCTGGCGTGCAAACTTGCTTGGTATTCTTCCGAGTCAAAGTAAATTCTGCGCAAGGCCACCACTCTGCGATAATTCCACCAAAGAAAGCCCATCACCACAAAGTTGAAGACATAACCAGCGACGACCACAGCCCATATAGGCCATCCCCACGAATTACGTGGAGTAATTCTCAGCATCCACTCGGTTGGGTCAGCCTTGCCCTGGAAGGTAATCTGTTTGAAAGTGCTGATGTTGATGGGCACCAGCACGCCGATGCCAAGTAGTGACAGGACAAGGAACATATTTCTCAGCATACGTATAAAGCGCAGGAAGATGGTCGCATCCATGCCAATTTGCTGCATCAATACGGCCTCTTTGGTATTCAACAACGGTGTGATCCAAGCCCATGGCGCCTTTCCTATAGGCGGTGGAGCATGTTTTTCGTCCGCGTGCTTCGATTTCGGGGCATAAATCGCCTGGTGATACGGTCGAATGAAAGAGAAACATAGTGCAATGAACGCCGTGAAACCGAGCGATGTGGCTACTGCAGAGTAAACGGAAGCAACAGCAAGCTATTTTACTCATTGATTAGCAGATGAGCTGAATCGTACACACAAAAAAAAAAGATCGTGAAGAAGGTCAGGAGCCTACTCTGTCAGACACAAAGGGATTTTGCAGCAACTCCAGCATCTCCTGTCCAGCATCTTTTTCGTCTCTGGACATAAGGGCCCGGAGGCCTGTGTGAAGGATGTCCATGGCCAGGACGGTGTACCCCCGACGCCGAGTGGGCGGAAATGAATGATGATGCGAGGTCGTCCAGGCTCAGTTCTCAAACGAGATACTAATAGAACCGTGGCGCAAACGAAAGTATGACGAGGGCTTCCTCTCGGTCGGATCTCGCTACGGACGTGGCGGCATGGAGCGGCGAGCTCTGGATCGCTTCGTCGGTCGTTGCTGATGTGCTGCAGCAAGGGTCGAAACGTCTCGTGTCTCAGAACAGTTTGCTGGTCGGTCGATTGATTCTGTCGTTTCTTCTTCTTTTATGTTCGCTTTTGGTTCTTTCAGACCAGAGTAGAGTACGAAACCAAAACAAAGGCGCGGTTGCGCGTAGGGATAATCGGGTAAAGGTTACGCGCCGGACACGTCCAATCAGGTGAGAGGAAAAGAACGAAAGGTCGGCAAAGACAAGGTGAGTGCCGAGGCCTACTTCACGACAGCACCCAGTACATGAAACGGGAGACGCGGCGTGGTGTTGTCGTGCGAGTAGTGACACTGTGACACAGATCGGGTGGGCCCGGGAACGACGGTGGCAACGTTAAAAGAGAGCGCGCCGGCACCAGGGAAAGATGCGCAAATTGCAAAGGTCGAGCGTGAGAAGATTGTCTGAAGGGCGCGGAGCAGTCGTGGAAAGGATAAAGGGGAAAGACTAGGGACATGAACAAAGGAAAATGGAGGAGAAATCGGCGAATGAAGATATCGATCGCAGGAGACGCCAAGCATGGAACATGCATGGCTCATGGCCGTTTCTCACAGGGGTTCAGGGGATTCGTGCGTGTGAGAGGACGCCAACGGTGCAATAAGTGGGTCAAACGGCTTAGCGCGAGCAGAGACCCCACGAGGGAGCGCCACATGCAACTGCCATTTGCTGCTAAAATAAGAGCACCAATTCACAATACACCAACACTTTGATGATGGCTTGCATTTCTCAGCTTCAACTTCTTCCACAACCTCCACTTCCACTCATCGTCGCTCCTCGAGTCTGGACCACTCAATCTCACCTGAGGATGTCAGGCTCAAGGTGTTGATACGTCATACTGTAGAGTCTTCTGAAGCAGCTGCAGGCTGCAGCAGCTCTGATAAAACATGGCGTTGGGATGACCATTCCATTCGGATGCCGGCCCAGACTAGCGAGTCATCTCGATCCATCCACAACACAGCATGAGCAGCCCTGAAAACCGAGCCTTTCAGCCTTCCTATTCTTCTTCAGTCTTTCTTAACGTCCTGCTTTTCCTTCTTATTCGTTCTGAGGGAGGCTGCGGTCCCCTTTGCAAGGTGAGTAGCATGATGTCCTAGGGAATCTCCATCACCAGATCTGCCACCCGACGCAACTTGCAGTAAGAAAAGTGAGTTTGACGGAATGGACAGGCCGCTTGCTACAGCGTTTCGTACTCAAGTACATATGTAGTAGCTGGGACAGCTCTCTGGTGAAAAATCAAATCATCCTGGTGCTTTCAGCTGAAGTTACTGACTCCCGAGACTCGAGAGTGGCATGCTCCTCGAGTCCTCACGTGGCAGCCAGACAGTGAGCACTTATGACGACATCCACAACGCTTGCTCGTCCCGGGAGATATCTTCTGACTCACGATGAACGTAGCTACATACATATGTATGTACCTATTTGCATTCGGCATCTCCCTTGTCCCAGAACAATTAGATAAAGAAATATTGACACCATTGACCCCGATGGTCGGCGTGAACTCACTGTGCTATTTTTGACATTGCGCCCCGCGCCATGACCCCTCTCCACTTCAAACCCCACTGGAATACGAAGTGGGGCATTGATGCAGGGAAAAGCCCCAACTTCCAACTTTCAAGGGCGTCTCATCTTTTCTAGAAATCGGAGGCCACGACTTGATTTTTCGGTCAAAGCTTCCCGAGCTCCAGACTCCATCAGGCCAAGTTGCTGGTCATGACAACCTTCGAAGTTCGAACACCTGAACACTATGGGGCCATAGCCAGCTACCTACGGACCGGCGGCGCTGCCTATTCGCTGGTAGTCACGAACAGAGTTTCGCAGGAGCATCTGGCGCAAGTTACGTGGCCATCTCTGGTCCAAGTTTTCTTGTCACGCCGCACGCGCGTACCGCCCGATATCCCCGCAGGTATTGCCTAGATACGTACCGATGCCCAAAGGCGTAAAATATGTCTCCGTAAATACACACACGATGCAGCACGAGGAGTTCTCAATTTACATACATATGTAATTCGATGCGCGATTCTACTCAGAGAGACCCCATTTAGTGTGCTGAAACCGATGCTGCCTACGTCAACGCCTCATCTTGTGTCGCGACTCGCCGTCTTGCCTTGCATATGTGTCTCTCATTCATCCACACATCTGTTATTGCCATCGACAAGTGGCGCCGAGCGCGCGACCACAGGAGCTTCGAAACCAGCCTTCAGCATGGACCTGAACATATTCGTCGGCTTCTCAATCCTTGATTTATGGCCCATCCTACCTACCTAGGTAGGTAGTGAACTACACGCCCACTCCGCACGCGTTATCTCTGAGTCTGGCATCTCTCGAGTCTCAGCGCAGGCAGCCCGCACAAACGACTATGAAGTTCCTCCGCCATACACTCATACCTAGCTTCGAGTTGCTCAACGAAATGCCTGCCATCCTTTTGACTCGCTGTTATTCATTCGAGAGTCCATACAAGCTGTTAGGTCAGCATCATGGCTTACACGCGTTCATTCATTTGACAAAGAAGCCGTACAAGCTGTCAAACCAGCATCGTGGCTCCTCCTCGCAATCTTGCCACATCTCCAAAATAGCCCAATTGACCTTTCATGCTTCCGGTGTAGGTAGCCGCGTCTCAGTTCGGCGAAGAGGGCGCCGGCAGCCACAGATTAAGCATCGCGTTCAGAGTGTCTACTAAAGCTTCAAACCTTTCCGGTGTTAGGTAGGTCCAGCCATGTCCGATGCTAGAGAGCGAAGCCGGCGCCTAATTGCCTCGTGACATGTGTCAAAAAAAAAATCGAAGCCCAAAGTTTTCTCAAGTATCGATGATGAAATGTGCAGCACGCTCTTTATCATGGCTCCTTTTCCCCTAGAGCACTGTACACAAACACAACCATAAACACATGGGAAACTTCGCCTCCTTGTCTCGCGACATGTCATTTGAAGCATAGCAGTATTGAGGCATTTCCCACTCGACCGACTTCATTCTGCATAGCACGATACCCCAAATCCATCCACGGCCATCTACCAAAGTCTTTCAACATTGAAGTCAAGAGTGAGAGAACTCAGAAGAACGCGCATCACCGATCCCGATGCATCTACTCTTCCTCTTCACCCTCTTCATCCTCCTCACCCTCGGTCCCTCCCCATCCTCCTGCAAAAATCACAAAAAACTCCGCCCCGGGGCCAAGAAGGACAAAATCCCTAAAGACAGATTTCGTCCCTGGGCGACGAAAAAACTTCCAGAGTGCGCCGTAAGAACAACAACAATCCTCCTCCCCTTTCCTTTCTCCATCTATCTCGCCTCTCGCGCGCCCCCCCCCCCGTTTATCTTACTGCACTGCTTTCGTTGGTTTGGGTTGTATATATATATACTCACTCCCTCGGGCCTCCCCGCGAGCCAGCAAAGAAAAGAAAACAAGGTTGACGGTCCCGTGCTTCCTTGAGAAATAACCATGCTGTATATCTTCTCACACAACACAAACTACTAGGTCCCCTGCATGGAAGAACTCTTCAGAAACGCCATAGGCTGTTCCCTCGACGACAAGAATTGCGTCTGCGATCCGAATAATCTGGACCGCGCGAGCGTGAGTACCATGTGTTTTGTGGACCGCTGTTACCTCGCGCATGTGGCGATTGTGAGGAAGGAGCTTCAGAAAAAATGTACTTTGTGGGCGCAGCAGAAGGAGGATGAAGCGGATGACCAACTGTAGGCTGTAAGCTGTAGTCTGTACCATGGGAGACGATACCGAGGCTCAAGTGTTGTTTTTCAGATTTCTTTGGGGGTTTGGATGAACTCAGAAGGGTTGAGCGTGGTTTTTTTTCTCGTCATGAGAGAGGGGATGATGTGGTATGCTACGGACTTGCGAAAGATGTGCAAGTTGCAACATTGGAAATTTGGAATGGAATAAGAGGTGCAATATGAGGTCGGGCAGACAAGTCAAGTCAAGTACTGTGGCTAGGAGGTATACCCAGTTCCGCGCCAAGCAAAGTACAACCCATTTTCTTTACTCAGATTTTATACTCACGTCTCCGTTATTGGGTCGTGGCCTGCATGCTAGGCTACCTACCTACCTACTACATATAAAGCCTGACACCTGTTTCTCGCCCAGAACCCGCATTCCCGTAAAAGACACCTCGACCAGCTTTCAGATCCAGCTACAACATACAAAATAGATTTTCATTCCAATTTCCATCATGTACAAAAATCAGCATCCTCCCCCATTCTCCTCCCAATACTACACAAGTTTGCTCACCTCGTCGACCTGAAACCAGATCGTCTGTAGTCTGGACAGCGCCCGCGCCCAACTAGCGAAATCCGTTTTACTCAAGGGCCTTTTCACACAGGGTCACCTAATCACAAATCGACGGGCCCCTGACTTCGAGTCTTCCTGTTCGTTCGACCTACGACCGGGATCTTCCTCTCCTTCTTGCCCTTGAGGACTTTGGACACAGAAGGGGTCGGCTTGGCAGGTGCTGTAAGAACAGAGTCCTCTGCGGGAGACTTCGCGGGGAGCTTATTGAGCTTGCGCTTCTTGTCGGTAGGAGGTGCATTTTTTAGACCGTCTTGATCCTCTCCCAAGGCTTTGGCCGTGGCGAGCTTGTCGACGTTGCTGAGCTTGCGTTTCTTACCGGCAACGACGTTATGCGCTTTCATAGCGCTAGAGGCTTTGGCGGCAGTGGAGGGCTTGGACTTCTTGGGAGAAGTGGTCTCGCAGATAGTCGCAGCGGGGGCAGGTCCAGGCACCGAGGTTGATTTGGGATCAGTGCTTGTCACAAGGGCGACAGGCTCGATCTGAGGAGCACTAACGGTATCACCGGCAGTCGACTCTTGTTCGATTGACATCGCCGCTGCCGCTACTACTGACGCCGTTGAGTCTCCGCGTACCTCGTTCAGTGGCAGCGACTGGTCAAGGTTCTTGTGAGATGCGGACGCTGCTTCGGGTGCCAGTTTTGCCACATCATCACCAGTCTTCGTAATAGTTTCTCGAACGCGATCTGTATGTGTCTCAGCAACGAAAGGTACTGACTCCTCCGCAGCAACTCTCACTCCAGGCCATGGCGAGTCTGCAGCCGACGCCGCGCCATTCTGAGTTGTCTGATCAACAGACTTTGGAGCACTGAGCCGGTGATCGATGTTGTCGCCATCGTCTCCGTTGGTTCTCTGTACATCGTGGGTAGGGGGCGGTACTGGCTCGTCCATGAGCTTGTCGGCCGGCTTATCAGTAGCCCGGGTTTCTTTCGTATGGGCTACCTGTTGACTGACTTGCAGCCCTTCTCCGGGAAACCCAATGACTGCTCCTCCTTTTTAGTACAGAAATTTGTTAGCTGTATGATAGACCAAGCGGATTGTTTGACAGCTGAAGGCGTCTTTCGCTCTAAATACCGCACCGACAGCCTGTGAACATCTGCAATGAATGATCGGGATGAGTGTGATAAAAGCATCGCAGAACTAAAGCGCCCATGCAAATACGATCCATTATCGTACGCGACCAATTGTGCGCGATTTCTTACCTGTGCCGATTAATACTAAACTATTGGCGGCCATGTTTGGTGGAACCGGTGATCACGACTCGCGAGCGGTGGTGGGAGGCGTACAAATGACGTAACGGGTACGTAATGCTCGGACAGCACAGAAAACGAAGAACGTCGAAGCTTGAGATGGCCCTTGTGATGGCTAGTGATGGCTAGAACATCAAATTCGAGGTAATCGGTGGCAGAAAGGAGCAGAGTAGCGTTGTTTATGCGGCAAGCAGGCACTTGGATGTTGGTCCAAGCTGTAGATAGAAAAAACGAAAGAAGATGGTTCCGACGAGAAGATGGAAGGCTTCAGGGGCCAGAGACTGGAAAAGAGAGTCTGCAGGCAGGTGATTTGGAGACGGCTGGCATTGAAAGCTGCGAAACTGGGGATCGAGCGCAATGGGATCTGAGAGTATTGACTCTTGAGAGCTGGAAAGAGTCGGACAGCGCCTGGGAGAACTTAGAAGGGGTTGCCATGCCAAGTGAGTGACGATGGGGGTTCCAGGTTCCAGTGGCACACAGGCGAGGATGCAGCCATATTCCCTGTTATACACTAGTAACTACTCCGTACACAACGTCACCAGCCAGGAGTCAGTACTATCGGTATGTATGTATTCCTGTCGGTTGTAGGTGGCTCTGCGAATCGGGGAAAAGATTTGTATACGTACTTGGAACCGACTTTGCTTGGAGTCATGTACCTACTCCACAACTGGCCGGATCTGGGGTACAAGACACCTATGGACGACTCCCGACTGCATGGGAAGTCGGAGCCGTCCAATCTGACCGGACAGCCAGCAAGCCAGCCACCGACCATGTTGATAACTTGGTTCGTAACAGACTGAACAAGGAAGCAAGGTCATGGGCCTCGACGCCTCGTGGCAGCTGGCCCCTGGGCCCTGGGTGGCCAACTAGGCACGGTACCGGTACCTAGGTGGATAGACGGTGCGGATCGTCAATTCGTGCGTGTGTAATTATGACCAGGGGAATGCCCTCGTCTCGGGAGTCGGGAGACGGAAGTTGCCCTGAGTGCCAAGAGTCAAGACAAGTGCGCATGGATCCGATCGAAACGGATCAAAAACACTCCACACTCCTTGAAAGCGTGCGGCAGTTGTGACGTCCGCTGATATCCCCGTCAAAGTTGGATAACAAGAGTTGCACCAAACCGTCGAGTCTTGGCTGGGTTCCAAAGCGATGTAAGAAGACAGTAGCCAAGAGGCGTCATGGCAGACAAGTCGAGGATGAAAGACGTGCGTGAACGACGTGCGCAATTTGGACTCAACCATCTCATGGCCGTCGACCAAAAGCATAGGCTGAAACCCCCCATCTGTTCCGAGTTGGAACAAGTACCTACAGCCCGGTCCTTGCACGCCGCGAGATACCCATGTTGTAGGTACATACTCCGTATACTCGTGGGTGCAACCTAATAAAAGGGCTCCCACCACATCTACGGAGTAGGGAGCCTTTTTTTAGGTTGCACCCACGAGTATACCACGAGAACTCAATCGTCGATAACGTCAGTGGAGGTCGGTCATGCAGCCAGCTTTGGTTCAGGCAAGTCTGTGGTCCGATTCGCTACCTACGTTGCAAAGAAGGAAGGTTGGGCAAAGCGAAGGCCCTCCTTATAATTGTATCATACATACTCCGTACCTATTACCCACCTAACGAACGTCCGGGATCAACATACTGAAAAGCGCTTTGCCAGAACTGTCGGTCATTGCTCTGCTTTTGGTCAATCAGGATTCACTCCCATTACCCCGCGCTTCTGTCATTTATCATCGCTCCCTCACATTTCAGTTTGTGAGATGTTGTTGTTACTTGTTGAGACACTATCTGTAAACTGTGGCGAAGGAAGAGTATGAGAATACGCCTCAAGGATCTGAGAACCTGCCTCAACGCTTTACCCGATTTGGACGTGGAAGTATTTCATCGACGAAATCATTTGTATATAACTTATAACTGTGCTTCAAAGGCACTTCTTCTGATTGTGAAGTCTACCTACCTATTGCGCGCGCAGCTTTTCCTCAAAGAGGACGTATGTACCCCAACATACAACTTGACATGCGCATGTACTTCCATTGATATATCGGACTGTCGCGAAGCCTTGAAATCTATCTGCCTTGTAAGTTGTGCTTGCCGCATTCACTTCATGCATTGCACCTTGAATGACAAAGTAGGTAAAATAAATATGTAAGAACTTGGCTGCCCGTTGGCGTTGAGAATCCCAGACTGCGTCAAAACTCTGCCATCATTGGCATGGCACGCCGGCTCTCTTTAAGTTCTTGGTTGGGGTCTCCTGGGAGGGCGATGAGAAGACTCCGAGTACGTTGGTGAACTTCAAAGTTCGCGCCAATACATGCATCTATAACGGGCGCGTTTTGTGTATTCTTGTACACATTTGCGAGATGCGGCCGTGGCTGTGGCCAACAGTATACCGGGAGCCTATACCGTCGAACTCGAAGATGGTCACGTATGTAAAACATATCCTCTGCCCTTGACACTTTCATGTTTTGCCAGTTTGAATTCCAAGTATTTCTACATTCGCTTTCTTTCTTATACTGACTCCGTACTTCTCTTCTTTCAAATCACAGGATCATGCGGCAGTTCTCGACCACATTAGTGATGAGGCCTCAACTCGCATGGCATTCGATCACGAGCACTCTCGAGGCTTTTCGTTCCAGTTCCACAATGTTGCAGGCGCGGAGCAAAGGTCCAAGGAAATTGCTGCCATATCTGCCGTAAAGCAGATGTGGCCCGTCAGACTCCTCTCGGCGAATACGGCCACAAAGGTCCGGGTTGTCGGCGCGTCTCTAAACAGCGAGGTTTTCATGCGAGATGGCACGTTGCCCAAAGACACCTTCGCACCGCACGTGATGACGCAGGTAGACAGGCTGCGTTCCAAGGGCATCACCGGCAAAGGCGTTAAGATAGCCGTCATCGACACAGGCATCGATCGGACTCATCCTGCGCTGGGCAACGGCTGTTTTGGGAAAGGCTGCCTGGTGTCATTTGGTACTGATCTCGTCGGCGACGCCTTCACCGGCCACAACAAGCCCATCCCTGGCAACAAGTCGCTGGACTGTGCAGGCCACGGGACGCACGTTGCTGGCATTATAGCCGCGCAGCCGAACCTGGGCTTTACCGGAGCGGCGACTGGCGTCACTCTCGGTGCTTACAGAATATCTGGCTGCGAGGAAGATGGCGCCAACGACGTTCTCACCGCTGCAATCACTAAGGCCTTCGAAGACGGGGCCAACATCATCACGTCGTCCTTCGGGGAGGCACAGGCCTGGAGCGAAGAACCGTGGTCTGTGACCGCGAGCAGAATCGTTCAGACAGGCGTTCCTGTCACTATTGCGGCTGGCAACGGCGGCAATAGCGGCCTCTTCTTCACCGATAGCGGCGCCAGTGGCAAGGGCGTGACGGCAGTGGCCCACTACAACACCATTGAAACTCCTCTCCTCAGCTATCACTCATCGTACAACATCGACGGCGGCAGCAAGATCGACTTCCTCTACACGCCCGGAGATGAAGTCACATGAGGAGTCTCAATGCCTCTGTACGCCACGAGCCTCGACTATGTACCACGTCGGCGACGATGCCTGCCAGCCCCTCCCGGCCAGCACACCTGATCTCAGCAAGTAGATTGCCCTCGTGCGTCGCGGAGGCTGCGGCTTCAGCGACAAGCTGACCAGCCTCGTTGTAAAGGGTGCTCAGTATTTCATGTTCTACAACAATGAACCCGGCATCTTGGAAGTGACATCTGAAGATCCAACCGTCGTCAAGGCCACCGGCATGGTGTCTCCTGAGATCGGCATCGCTTGGGTGAAACCGCTCAAAGCTGGCCGAAAAGTCACCATCAACGTCGCCAGCCTTGCCCAGAGCAAGCCTTCTCTCTCTTCAACCCCCAATAACATCACGGGCGGCGCAGTCAGCCCTTACTCCTCATGGGGTCCCACCTCGGTGATGGAATTCAAGCCCCAGATTGGCACCCCTGGTGGTTCAATCCTTTCCACCTGGCCTGTGGCCAAGGGCAGCTATGCCATCAATTCCAGCACGTCCATGTATTGCCCCTTGGCGGCCGCCATCATTGCCCTCGTCTCCGAAGTTCGCGTTACTCATGACCGGAGCTCATGATCAACCTGCTCTCGTCCACTGCCAAGCCTTCGCAATTCAACGACGGCAGCAACACCTTCGCTGAGCTCGCGCCTGCTCCTCAGCAGGGCGGTGGCCTGGTGTAGGCCTATAATGGGCCTATACAACCTCTCTGTTGTCCCCATCCAGTCTGTCCTTCAACGACACGGACCACCTGGCCACGAACCTCAACTTCACCATCACCAACAAGGGCAGCCGCGCCGTTACGTACAAGCTCGACCAGATCCCCTCGATCACCATGTACACTGTCGGCCAAGACGGCGTCAACGCCATGTCCTTCCCTAACGAGATTGTCAACGAGATGGCCACCCTTTCCTTCTCCCAGAACAGCATCACCCTGTCTGCCGGCCACAGCACCGTCGTCGGCGTCACAGCTAAGCCGGTCGCTGGCGCCATCAACCCCACGCGTCTGGCTCTTTGGTCCGGATACGTCATCATCAACGGTACCGACGGCTCCCACCTCTCGATGCCCTACCAGGGTCTCACTGGCTCTCTCCGCAAAGCGACCGTTCTCGAGTGCGACCAAGCCTGGCTCTTCCCCCAGCGAAGTCGGTCTAAGCTTCACCCGATCCCCCGAAGGCCTCACCTTTGTGGTGCCCAAGCCCGGTACTCCCGATGGCTCTGCCAATCTGCCAGCCATCTACATCAATCTTGCTCTAGGGTGTTCCACCCTGCGCGTCGATGTCGTGCCCGTCCAGAATGGGACCAGTTCCGCTCACAGCACCGCGAACGCGACATTCATCGGCGAGCCCTTTGGCCTGCCCGGCAAGCTGAATGAGAGGGGATGGTCCGCCGTTCCCTGGAATGGCAAGCTTGAGTCGGGCAAGTATGCGCCCGAGGGTCAGTACCGATTTGTGGCACGGACTCTTAGACTCTTTGGGGATGCGTCTAACCCACATGACTGGGATGTGGTTCCCACACTGAGTTTTATTCTCAAGTACAAGCCGTGATTGTTGTTTCTTTTCTCCTAGAAGGGGTTTGACCGGGGAGTGCTGTCCGTCCTCTTCTTTTCTTTTTCTTGCGTCTATATCCTGTTGTATGTTTTTTTTGTCATGTCTAGTTACAAGACGGACAATAGATACCATGGATTCCATATGGAATGCGTCGCCATTATGGTAGAATCAATGACATTGTTGTTGTGATCAGTGATCACGCGTCCCGTGTTATCAACATGTACATATCGTCTCTGCATGAGATGCACATGACCGTACATCGTCATCCACTTTCACACTGTATAACTGTGAAATTCTGAGAAGGTTCACAGCATAGTGAAGGCTGAGACTGAGGGCAAGAGTCGCGTAACATACATGATGTTGCCCTCCTCAAGTATATGCGCGAGGTGGAACGGAAAGCTCGTTCCTCATAATGGCGCGGCGTCGCTATGTTAGGTAGATCGGTAGTATGTCGCTGAAAAACTATACAGACATCAGCTTTCTGTTGTACTCCGTATTCTCTAATTAATTCCACGATTTGGAGGTCAACGACGTCTTTGGAAGTATGTACGTGATGATGGGCATGTGGCATGATGTGAGGCGAGATGCGTGCCTCGGACACGCCACGCGAAAGATGAAGTCGAGATGAGCAACGATGAAGCATTTCGTCTCTCAATCACGGGAATGGCCTCTTCTTTCCCAGCTTCAGGAAAGAGGGAAGCAGATGGCCCTTTTTATATTTCCTGCCCTTTGAATCACCGTGTTGAGGGCCGACTCCGGTCGAGGCGTCCGCCGCCAGCTTGTTCACATTTCAGGGACTCAACCCCACTCTTTCTCCGGATTTAGCGTTCCCAGCCTCCAGGTATCTCCAGGTATTGCTTACAGTTCGGAGTACACACCCCTTTCTTATTTATTATTAGTCAGGCCATAGGTAGGGAGGGACTCAGGGAGGGGCTCGCCGGGGAGCTCCCGAACGCGTGAGTCGAAACATGGTGAACAAAAACAACAGCACAACACGACCGACTCGACTCTTGGAATTGCCATCGCGACTCGACACATCTCGTGCTGAACTGATTTGACCACGCTCTTTTGATTGCCTGCGCGGTGCACCCATTGCTTCCCTCGTTCATCACCCCCCTTTCCCTCCCTGGGACTTTTGTTTCTTCGTTTTCTCGACCTCTTCAATCGTCTGCTCTTGAAGCCCAGCTTGCATAATGGCCGTCGCCAAAAAGTCCCTTCACAAGTACTCGGTGATCCTTCCGACGTACAATGAGCGCAAGAACCTGCCCATTATTACCTGGTTGCTGAACCGCACCTTTACGGAAAGGTAAGACCTATCTGGACTCTTTCGCATTGCCCTCCATCTTGCGTTCGCAAACCAGAACTGAACGTGTGTGAGCTAATGCAATGACTGCTGCAGCAATCTCGACTGGGAACTCATTATTGTCGACGACGGCTCCCCCGACGGTACCCAAGAAGTGGCCAACCAACTTGTCAAAGCCTACGCCCCTCACGTCGTCCTCAAACCCCGTGCGGGCAAGCTCGGCCTTGGAACAGCCTATGTACACGGTTTGCAGTTCACGACGGGAAACTTTGTCATCATCATGGACGCCGATTTCTCGCATCATCCCAAATTCATTCCGCAGATGGTTGCCCTGCAGGCAAAGGGCAACTACGACATCGTCACGGGCACGCGGTACGCTGGCGACGGCGGCGTCTTCGGCTGGGACCTCAAGCGCAAGTTTGTCAGTCGTGGCGCCAACTTGTTCGCCGACACGGTGCTGCGTCCCGGGGTCAGCGACTTGACCGGTAGCTTTCGATTATATAAGAAGTCGGTGCTGGAGAAGGTCATTACGAGCACGGAAAGCAAGGGGTATACCTTCCAGATGGAGATGATGGTCCGCGCCAAGGCTATGGGATGCACGGTTGCCGAAGTGCCCATTTCCTTTGTGGACAGGTTATATGGCGAGAGCAAGCTCGGGGGTGATGAAATTGTCGAGTATGCGAAGGGTGTATTCACGTTGTGGCTCAAGGTATAAAACTAGGGGACCGACGTGGAGCTGATCTCTCCGCTCCCTTTCTCCTCTCCGTCTCCTTGTCTCTTGCTTCCATTTCCTTTTGTTATCTTCTCCTTTTGTTATCTTCTCCTTTTGTTATCTTCTCCTTTTGTTATTTTCTCCTTTTCAATCTACCCTATCTATTTCTTCAAGGTATTCTCTTCTTCTTTTTCATGAGGAACAACAGCACCTATCTGTGTCCAAATAACGCACAGTATCCAGTGTTTGAAAATGCGGAGATGAGGAATCCCAACAAACGTCTGTATGTGTCCATGCTGAATCATGATGGATACAAAAGTCAATGTCTCACATGTTGATGTCATGTCAAGATGGACAAAATCGTTCCCGACTCCCTTTGATAATGCAATCACAAGCATCCACAATTCCAGGCAGCTCCGACTTCTTCTTTCTATCATTTTTCCCTTCCGAATACGACGTGCCCTCGCATATTTCTACCACGCCATCATGATGATCCGTCCCGAAACGTAGGTAGGAAGACGACATCGAGCGGGACCCGCCACGGCTGAAGCGGTCACCACTGCCTCCGGTGTAATAGGCATCAGGATACGCCCCGTATCATGCAGTCTCACCTTGGCCCTCGCCCTCGCCCTCGCCCTGAACTATATCCTCCCGACACGAACCTCCAACCTCCTCCCCCCCCCCCCCCCCCCCCCCCCCCCCCGCAGTCATCCACCGCGCCTTAATTTGGCCTCAATGCCACGGTGATCGCTCTCACCCCGAATCATTTCATTAGAGGAGGGTTGGTAGTGGCTTACGATGATGTAGGTTTTTCTCTCATGAGCGTGCGATGAGGAAAAGGGAAGAAATGGCCGAGTCCAGCTATATAATATATTTCAATACATAACGACGCCTATATTTAGGCTTTGGCTACCTAGCACCGTCGAAATAATGCATGCATCAGATGGTCCTTGAGGTTCATGCCCGAAAATGGTCAGAGCTTTCGTTGCCCAGGTAGTGCTCAAGCAGAACGTGAAAGACGGGTCTCGAAGTCAAGGACTGTCCAGGGGAGGCAGCTCGACCAGACGCGGGAGTGATCTTCCCCTTGAATCGCACGATCCCCTAATCCTCGTCAAGGGCAAGTCTCAAGAATAGGCCGGAAGGGATTCCTGGCTAGGCTTCCGATCGCATCGTTGCGATCCGACGCTACTTGGTAGAGCGCTCAATCAACAGCGCAACGCAGCGTTGAAAAATGCTTCATCAGCGCTATCACAGACTCATAGCGCCTTCGATTCGGAGCCGAAAGTGACGATGTCCAGCTCCGGAGTTTGCTGTCTCAGATGCGCCTGATTGTCCTCTGCCTACGGGGAGCTCAACTACCTAGCCTACGGGCAAGCCTTTGAAGTAGCTAGAGATTCGTGGAATTGCGTAAGGAAACTGGCACAGAGATGCCTCGCGCGTCTCAACTCTCCTGGAGGATCTATCAGCGCCATTCACATCAGTGGACCTGGAAACTGTCAGGCTGGGAGGCTGTCATGGTGTGAAGGGTCTACACGGAGTGATGGTATGCTCAAGAGCCCGCAAGATAGTATTGAACTACAAGCTGCTCTAAGGGGTCGGATCATGACGGTTTCGATCTCTGGCCTCCCACAATCCATTTGAGCGGCCATCGCTAAATATGTATTCTTCTTGGCGTGCACGAGTCTCTGTGCACGCCTCGGCGGCCACTTGCCACTCCAATACGTATATATGTACATGATGTCCTGCCTTGCCACTGTCCTCATGCCGGTCCAGCCCTTCTCGACTCCCAAGTCTCGCGGAGAGACGGGATCATGTACATAATGAGGTCTGGTTGTAGCTTACCGTTTACGGCGATGTGCGTTCCTCTCATGAACGTGTGAGGCGTTATTGCGTCTACATTTAGGTAGCATCTTGGACAATGGATGGTCCTTAGACTTTTTCCCGGGCGCGGGTATATGGTCAGAGCTTTCAATGCCTAGTGCTTAAGGACGAATACAAAACACGAATCTCAAAGTTGAGACCTGTTCAGACTCCAGGGACGGAAAACGGCACGAGAGAGTCTGGAGGGGGGGACGCACAAAGCTATGAAGGCGAAGCACATGAACACAGTGATACATGATATATCTGATTACAAGTAGAGAATGAGTGTGTCTTTTCTCAGTGTTATTGCTCCTCATACATAAATATGAGTCGTGGCATGGGTTACATGAACAGATTCAGCGGTGCCGTAACGTTGAATCTAGATGGAAGGTTTCCATATCTGGGCGAAACTTTTCCGAACTCGAAAAGGTATTGCTAGTTATTTAAATACACTAGCTAGGCTGGCCTGAGCTTGCCCAGTTCTAGAACCTCTACATGATGACTCATAGAGGAAAAACCCTAGGACAGGG